>CANSZD010001509.1:597500-640773 GCA_947648045.1 Beta corolliflora | reverse complement strand
ACCATCTAATTAATAAAGTGTATGTTTACAGTGACCTACATCATAAGTCCTCCAAAAGCATAGGATTCCGAATATTCTAACAATAATGCTGCCTAGCCTAGTATAATCAAGGATGGATACTATGGTAAACAGCCTCACCATACATTTATACAATTGCAAGAAGATGGCATAAAACATTGATGGGTAATATGCAAGTGACCAACTTGATCCTCCCCCAAAAGAGGAGCAGCTATAATCAAACTCTAATTCTGGAAAAGGCAGGTTAGAACAGTTCTCTTTGCTGTTTTGGCCCTGCACTGATTCAGGAGCTTCTTCCAGATCTTCAAGGAAGTCAATCAAGAATTCCAATAATTCAGATATCCACCAGCTATACAGAGCAAGCCTCATCCTTGCTTTTATCTTCAGGTTCAAGTAAAGAGTTAATTGCTATTATTCATATGGTCTCAACTCCTAACAATCCAGGTGGTCAGGGTTCAATAATGAATTGCCAGCTTTCACAAGAAAACAGAGATTCAAATATACGGGACCTACGATGACATAATTTTAAGGAGCTCCGTCCTGCCTCATATGAAGTCCCCAAAAGTCGAGAATTCAGAGAGTCAAGAGGAGGGAACTCAAGTAACTAGGTCTCGAAATCCGCTTTATAAGTTCCCATAATAATGAACTTTCTTCATAATTTCTATAACATTTGATACCTAAAAGTTACAGGACTTTAATAAAAAGGAAGTAAACCCGTGTCATCATCTCGATCTCATCAAATGTGCTCTTCCTTCTTCTTCCTCCTTGGCAGCAACCGCTTCCACCACTAGAAGCAGCAGCAACACTCTACAACAGAGCAAGAAGAACACCTACAAAGCAGATCAAGAATAGCAAACTTGCTAGGATCCCGCAACCTCAAAAATACGTAAACACAAAGTCTGGGCCATTTACATGATATTTGCAATTTCTAGTCCGACATTTCATGGAGTTTACCGTTCGCATTTCGCCGTCGATTTCAAAAAAAGATGTGGACATCGTGGCAATACTTAGAAGTGATCCCGCTTTGTTATTGCATAGATAAATGCCTCGAAAGTCCATCTAACATATGAAATCGATGATGAGCTTGATGACACATTCTAGTCACTTACCGTAATAGAATCTCTATATATTATCACTTAATACTCATTACAAAAGATGTTCACTACTAATGTTTATTCGTCGTCCTTTTTCCGTATATATAAATATTTAAGGCAACCAAGCTCATGTAGTGAATAGAATAATTCACCCACAAACCTCGAGGTACTCTTTAACTTTCTTAGCCTTAAGGAACTTTCGTAGGCCTGGCTTAAAGAGCAATAATCAACATGCCACCGCGTTCACCACCGCTCGTCTCCTCCTCGGTCAAGGTCCTGCTCCGCCGACTATTTTTGTTAGCGGATCGGGCCCATTGATTGGAGTCTAGTTCTATTATATTCTTGTTTCTAAAATCTTGTTGATATATGGTCTGTGTTATCAACGACAAGTTTGGCATTGTTGAGGGTCTTATGATAACTCGTTCATTCCATCACCGGTAAGTCTTGCAATGACTAGTATTCTTGATCATTTACATTGGTCAAAATCTAATATATTTATATTCGTGTCGTGTATAGCTACCCAAAAGACCGCTTGATGGTCTATCACCTAAGGACTCGGGAGGTGGTAGGGCTGCATCATTTAACATCATTCCTATGAAAGACCGAGTAAATAAGGTACTTTTGTTCAAGCAACTTGCAAGTGATGACATGCTAATTTTCGTTCCTAAGTCACGCTTTATAGTTTTTATGTATTTTTAGATGGATGGTCCTGTAAGAATATATGATTAATTCAACTCAAAAGTATTCACTTTCCCAATGGATCCGATCTATGGCTGCATTTTCTTTACCGTGGAAAGGTCTCCGCCGCCTCAACCGAACCCGACAGAACGGCTTCCCGTGTTCCAACCGTTGATGTTCGTTAAGTTGACCTTACTATCGACTTGAGAAGGTACAACATACTATACACTTACGATTCGCAGCAGCCGACACCGACATAGAACATGATGCCTCTATGATGAAAAAGGTAGATATTAAAATGACAATGCAAATGTACTCGTGAGAAGACTCCGGCAATGTACATATAAGTGTATCAAAGTGATGTACGTGCGAGAGATCTTATGTATATTAGACAAAGTAGACAGACACTTGGCTAAAAAGGTAACACTAAATAAAAGTAACATTCAAGGAATGGTAAACATAATAGATTTCGATAAATCTTAATAAAAAGGAGTTTCAAGTTACCTTAGATCACGAAGGTTACTTGATCATGGCAATTTCTGGGAGGTCATGGTATCCAAGCTTCCACATGCGCCTCGCATAGCCTCTTTTTCTTTTGGATGTCAGCTCAATCGTCTTCTCCTCTCTCCCTTTATCCTTTTTCCACTTCTAGTGCCACTACCCTCATACTCTGACATCTTGTGGGCTCGATGGTTATTTCACTAGGAGCCACCGATCCAATTGTAAGCCTATGTCTCAGGTTTTGCTATGAGTGTTGCTTGCACTCTTTTTGGATTCTATGTCCAATCTCAAGACCCGAAGGTTTTTAATAAGTTCAACGAAGATCTTCTTCATTCCCGTACCACACTTACACAATTGTAGATTTCTAACTATAACTCATTCAAAACTTTCTTCCCCGTCCACCATTCTTGTGCATCGGTCTAGAATGTTGCCTTCCAAGTCAAATATTGGCTTTTTTTTTGTTGCCATTGTAGTCCATCTATTAAGAACATATTTCTCGTGAATCATGGCTAGGTTCTTTCGCCTTCTATACCCAAATCATGTGCCTACAAGGTAAGCCATGTCTCCTAAACATCTTGCATGAACAATTTGTTTCATAATTGGTGTTATTAAACACCACCTCAAAAGTTCTTTTACGATTCACCTCATTAATCTTGGCCATTTCTAAGTTATTTTCTATTCTCAACTCTACAATCCCACAAGAAAAACAAGCACTATACACCTCCTCTCTCAACTTGATAAAATATGCAAAGTGTGTAAATACCTCCTCAAGCATGCTTCAATGAGCAATGTTGCCTTGCATTCCACAAATTTGTTCTTTGAGTCATTGTCAAAATTCTCCTTGTGAGTGTCTTTGGCGAATCCATTATCGTAGCTTCAAGCGTATGTAGAACCCTACAAGAGAGTAATAAGGGGATTAGTAGCGATGTAAAGAAGTGATTTTCACTTTCTGACCTCGAAGTCGTCTTCTACGATCCCACCCAAGAATAAATCTCTAAAATTAGCAAGATCCACAAATGTCTTATCTTATACAAGTCGGCCACCACTCACGTGTTTCCAACTTAAACTCAAAGAATCGGTTTGCTCCATTTTTCTTCAAATTCTAAAGGCTTCAACCCCAGTCCCACACATAACCATAACTTTTCATGGAAGTCCGCTCTCACCAAAAGATTTTTGTCCATTTTGACTGTGCACCTTCTCCATAATATGCCACATGCAAAAACCTAGGTGCTCCGTTTCTTTAAAAACTTTCTTCACCGCAACTTTCATCGCCGATCCTGGGTCCGTTATCAAACAAGTGGGTTCATTATTTCCCATTACCTTCAAGAAAGTAGTAAACAACCACTCAAAGGAGCTTATGCCCTCCTCAGCAAAAACCAAGACCAAATGTGATACATCTTTTACGGTGATCGACACCAAGAAAAGGCCCAAAGACCATATTGTACCGATTGGTCTCATAAGTGGTATCAAAGGAGACCATATCCCCGAACAAAGCATAAGTTTTTCCTTACAAATGGGATCCGCCCAAAAAGCCTTAGTTAGACACCGGCTCATCATCTACCTCAAAGTCATAAAAGAAGTGCACCCCAAAATAACTTTTTCATTTTAAAGTCATCCACAAACATTTCGAGCATCGAGCCATCAATATATGCTTTTAGATCTCTCGAGAAGTTCTTAAATCTTGCTTTGAAGCTCCGATATTGTCATATCCACTCAACATTCTCTTTAAGATTCTAAAACTTTTGTCAGTCTAATATTCAACTTTCAATTGTCAACTATGAACTTCTTGTGCAAAATTGTCATTTTCCCTACCTCGCTTTTGGAATTTCCTACAACTCGCTGTGTAAAGAGGGTGGGCGTGTCCTCATAGAAGTTTTTCACAAAGTATCCCCTCTTCTTCCCCGAATCTTAAGAACTAACCGAGCTTTACACCCCACTCTTGTCACCAACCTTTTCTAGTAGCCGCTTTTTCACCCTCCTCCTTTGTTCGGGGCTTATCCTCATTCTTCGCTTTACGCTTCTTTTAAAACCCGCCTTATTGCATAGGCATATTTTATCGCAACAACACCACTTTTGTTCTTACTGTCGTCGACTTTCGAAGTGTTTAAGCCACAATGTGTAGCATAAGCATCATAGAATTTAATCCCTTCTTCCAAAGTATCAAACTCATCCCTAACACAGGTGTTAACTCATTAGAGCACAAAGGCATCCACTCCCTTGTTCCTCCGGGAGTAACAAAAGGGCTGCCTAGGAGTAACCCATGTAGTCAGATAGGAAGAAGTAGGTATCGAGTAATCGCTGAGCCGAAAAGGAAAACATATATCATATATGAATTAAGCTTAACTTATGCAAAAACACTGACAAGAATGCATATAGTTGCTTCATCTTATGCACACACTAGACAATGCAAACAAGAAGCTTCATCTTACGCATTATGTATGCACAAAATGGTACCTAACTAACTAATTCATCATGAAAATATGAACACTAGTACCATCTTACAATTTTTTACATCCATGAAGGTTTTCTTGAAAGCCATGGATTAGCTAATGCTACCAACTACCTGTAGTGCTATACTAGCATAATAGTCAATCACAAAGTCACAAACCATCACATAGGAGAAATCTTTGATTTGGAATTTGATAAACCATTTATGATTGAAATTCTTATTCTCGGATAGGAGAAAGCCAATAATTCACATGTGACTTAGGTTGTTGGAGTATGTTGATTAGGGTCTTCCATAATCGTAGGTCGAGTTTCGATGAAATCTCGAAATTAATCGGAAAATGAACACAATAATTTTAATTGAAAGACACAATAAACGACTTAATTGAAAGAATCACAAGAATAAATTAGAAATGCATAAACCACATTTCATGTTTGTGTATCATATTGCCCAAAACCCAACTTCTATATTTATAAGAGATTCAATGTACTTTTAGGTTTCCGATGATGTATATATAAAGATCTCGATGTACATGAGTTGTATTGGTACACCAAAGGCTATAAAGCAAATACTAGACATGCATCATACACCAAAATAAAGATGTTAGACTAGAGGCCAAAGCAAATTAAGCTAGCTACCTTTTAGATATAGACTACCCTTCCCGAACCTACAATTACGGCCGGAGGAATGCTCTTGAACACGAATACTTCAAGAACATTGGTTTTGTACCCTGATTTTTCCGTTCGCCTTCCCTGATTACCTCGTGTGAATATTGGGAGTTTATGGAAGTATTCCTGTGATTTATTTTTCACGAGTGAGTTTTGCTATTGTTGTAGATCTTGTTTGGAGCCGAAATTTCATGTTGTGTAATTAACTATACCGCATGGGATCGAGAATTTGTGCAACCCCATTGCGTTATTCATATTATCCCCATGTTTTGTATCACATATTGAGTGTTAAGTTGCGTGAATGTGACTAATTACTCCTCCCTCCCCTTTCAAAAAAAAATAGGGGGCAAAAGATGTTTTCCCTATGAAAATCAAATTATTTCTTACAAACCAAATTTCTTACATGATTTTAATGACTCTAGGATTACATGACTACTTTCTACTCATTTTCACTATCTCTCTCTCTCTACATTTATCTTTCTCTATACCTTGAAAAAATGGCAAAGAACAATCACAAGTGATGATGCACTTTGTTTACCTTTTAGCCTTCCACCAATCATCACCTCTTAGAACGCCAATATCCGATAGAAAAACCAACTATATCAAAGTTAACAACATCTCAAATGGAGCAAAAGCTATAATGAAGAATGAAATTACGAGTTGGAAACTCTTTTTAACTAGAACTCCCGATATCAACTCACGCAGCTTCAAACCTTAACCGAGCAATCCCGTATACTATATACATTTTGCATTCATATGCCTAGCTATCTTAAAGGAGTCAAATCGTCCCCAACCGAAACGAGAGGATGTGAACTAAGTCTCGCCTAGTGACTACAACCCAATCTAAGTATCAAAGAAAGGATTTCGAGTGTGGTAATATGTACTCCTTGCGTGAATAATTTATGTTCATGCTAGAATCTCTAGAAATGTGTCATTAAATGAACCACTAAAATATTTTTGAACATATAAAAGAAGCAAAGGCACGGTGAGATCCTACTCGAGGCCACCTCCCACCAGATGGTTGATGAATTTAGCTTGAGAAACAACATCGGCGATCCGTTTACCCTCTTCATTCCACTCCTTTGACCAACTACCGGAGATCAAAGCACTTGCATTGGCATACCCTTAATTCCATCCATACTAGCCCATTCAGCCAAATCAAAACTCTCATTCAACTTCCTTCCCATTCCCACAATACAACCGGCATCCATCAACAGGTAGTCTATATGATCAGTTTTCCTCTATTCAACAAGCGTACATTCGATTCAAGTGGATTTAGGAAAGAATAACACGCAAAGTAAATTCATAAAATTTGCATCAATAACCTAAATAATAATTAATCCTCCAAAAACACAATCCACACATTCAATCCATCAGGAACAGAACAAAAGATGCAAATTCAAACCTAAAATTAAGAAAATTACTCATAATAGAGAGAGAAAAAGTAGAATATGAACCAAAATTCCAGTGACAATCCATCACCATCAAGTATAGTCTCTAAAAGACCTAATTTTCTATTAAAAGATGCGAAAAACATAGCTATTATTATAGAATCCATGAATTAAGTCTAGAACGCAAGTACATCAATTTAAAAAAAATCGAATTCCATGAATTACTTCTATACTTCGTACCTGATGATGATTACTTGATGGATGAATTTCGATCAGAAAAGTTCAGATTTTTGTTTGTAATCAATCCGTCGATGATGAGAGGTATGAATTTTCGATTTTTTCCTCAATGAGAAAAGTACTGTTCACGCTTGAAATGTTGCCGCTAAAAAATTGCTGAGAAAATTGTGGTTTTGTCATTACGGTTATGGCAAATCGCAGCCCTTAGATCTTTTTTGATCTAACGGTTGTTGTTAATTCTCATATATTAATCTATTCTCATATAACTATTCATTCTCACCGGATCCCGACTATATATATATATATATATATATATATATATATATATATATATATATAGAGAGAGAGAGAGAGAGAGAGAGAGGTAGAGAGATCCACCGAAAACTAACCTTAGTTCGAAACCCAAAAACGACATTTTTGCTCATTTTGCAGATTTTTGCTCATTTTAAGTTTTTGCTCATTTTAAGAAACTTTTGCTCATTTTAGCAAACTTTCGCTCATTTTACAAACTTTTGTTCATTTTATGTTTTTTTGCTCATTTTACGTTTTCGCTCATTTTACAATTTTTTGCTCATTTTATGTTTTTTTGCTCATTTTATATTTTTGCTCATTTTAAGAACTTTTTACTCATTTTATGTTGCAGTTTTCAGTTTTCGCCAAGATAAGTCGTGGTTTTCACGTGGTCCTATTCCTATATATATATATATATATATATATATATATACTAATCTTGTTTTTGCTTTTGTGTTAAGGAAGAGATTGTTCGTTTAGAGCTCATCCTTTTTTGTCTCTCTTTCCATGATTTCAAAGGCTTTGTCTAGATAGGTAACTTATATCCAAACTGTATGATGTTGACTTAGCATACTAAAGCCAGTGTGTATCGTCTCGTCTAAATGTCTAATTTATGTCCAGTCATCTGCTTGTTGATATTATCTGCAAGAGTCTCTTGTAATAGGTCCTTTAGTTTTATTGTCAGAGCTTCTAGTTAGAGACATAATAGTAAAAAAATTGGTGCGATAAAGCCGATCAAGTGGATGATACCGAAGACGAGGAAGATCTTTACCGACCGAGTTCCTTGAAAACTACAAGAAAGCCGCTCTTTGTCCTTGCCCGAAGGGATAAACAAACTTCAATCTATCGAGCAACTCCATATTATTGATATGCGCATAACAAAGGCATGATGCGGAAAGTTCATTCAAATAAGCTCAAATCGTTTTTCATTTAGTTGTTAAGAAGATTCAGACGTGCTTAGCTGCATGAGTTTCCATGACCATGAGGGGTCTCTATTACGAAGTTAATGCTTCATTGGGTGAGAATCGAGTATTTTGGGCCGGGCGGCAAAGTACTTCCCGAAATTGTTACGATTTTGCGACTATTTGTGTTGTCATTTTCTTTACCCAAGACAATCTTTGAGAATATTTGGCGGGCTCGCCCGAGGTTTTGTTCTTGGCTCTATCGTGATTAGGGAAAAAAGTTCAATTGCACCCTATAACGAAACATATTGCACCGGATATGGAACGCACCGGGATTGATACGAGTATTTGTCTAACGTTCAATCATCGAAACCCTAAATCAAGACCTAAACCCTCACTTCATCCTCTTTATTGAAAAACAGACTGTTATGACAACTTTGCTACAACATGAATTTCCAACCCATTGCTCATTTATTCTTATTACATTTACAGGGCGTGGACAACCTGATTACCATCCCCGACTCTGGGATTTTGGAGGCCTAAGAGCGAACCTACATGTTAGGGCTCTAATTAGGTCCAAGTTTTTTGAATGTTTGATTTTTTGGTGTAGACCGAAAAAATAAATTGTTGTTTGGTCCAAGTTTTTTGAAGTTTCGATTTTCGGTCCGGGCCACGAATTTTTTTTCTTTCTTTTGGCTATGGTTTCACAAGTGGAACTTCCCCGGTATTGAGATCAACGATGAGAAAAAGTATGATATGATCATATAACTTCTTAAAGGGGGTAAACTTGAGTTGTATATCTTTAGCGACCATTGTATTCGGTTCCAGAGTCATATAGGTTGATGTTTAGGATTAACAAAAGTTTATTGATTTCAACAATGAACTATCACCAATTTTCGAATATCAAATGTGTCATTTGAAGCCTCAATATAGACAAAATTATGTGTTGTGATCAATAATCATCAATGTTGGAGTGAACGATAATTTTGCTCTTTTGTCCAATGTGAGGAAGTGCAATTGAAGAGTCACTTGCTTGCATTAATAGAATATGAGTTCTAACCTAAGGTCATTTCAAGTAAGTTTTCTAACCAGGTTTAATAGTGTGAGCACTCTAAAGGTCATTTTAAGTGCTTCCACTTTTTCTAATTATGAAAGTGCGCATAATCTTAGGGGGAAATGTCAAATTTTGATTGCACCACTGTTAGTGTCAAATTGGTTATAAGATATTTAATTGCCATATTATTGTATTTGTCATAATAAGTCTTTGATGTTCTTTTAGGAGTTCAAGAAATTGCCCTTTTATTGTCATATTGATCTAATAAGATGATCTTTTAGCAATCTATATTCACTACAAAATCTACAATAGTAAGATGAAAAAATACAAGTGAAAAGAAAAATTCTTATGTCTACAGTTCTATGCGTAAATATAAGTTGATCATCAACTAGTTTATAGATATTGTTGCTGGCTCTATAAGAAATAAAGATTCACTGATAAATATATATATTTATTATTAAATGATTTGCATAACCTCCACCTAGAAATTAACTACCGATCATGATGTAAGTTGTATAATTCCATTACCTACACCTTTACTTCAATTATATCAATTTTATTAGTAAATAATTTGCTCCATACTAAATATACAAATATTATTCAACTATACTATTGAAATATGTTGTAGCTCACACGTCTTGGCACTAGAACCCGCTTTATTTAGTATGCTTTAATATGTTTTTCCCTGAATAAAACATGAGTTGTATAAAATCCATCTTGAGATGCAGTTTCTTTAGTGGCAATTTACACTCTTCAGTTTACAACTTAGGCAAATTAAGAGACGTGTGTGAACACCTTAATCGATTGCTTTTCCACAAAAACCAAAATTGTAAGTGCAAGCATCAAACATCTTAGAGTACTAGCTTCATATTCAACTTAATAATTATATCTAGCCTAATTCGAGTATCACATATACGCCATTTTGGGGTGCCGCGCGCGCAAGCGCGCTGCAACTAACTAGTATAAATAAAAAAGGGATTAATTGCCCTAAAGTCGGAGTCGGATTCGGGGATCCGACTCCGACCCTCTTCCGACTCGAAGTCGGACTTTTTAAACGGAGTCAGATGCAGATTATTTTTTTGTCGGGGTCGACTCGGATTTTTTCCTTCAGGGTCGGATTCGGATTGGATTGCCATCCCTAATTATACCTCTAAATCAAGGTTAACACTTATATCCTTAGAGTATAATAAAGAATTAGGGTTGGCTCAAGCTCAAGTGGTGCACTTTTTCATCTTCCTTAGCGAAGTTTAGGGTTCAATTCCCACCCCAAGCGCAGGTTAGATGATTTTTTCTTACCTATCAAAAAAATATCCTTAAAGTATAAAAGGCCGCATATTTTACTCATAGTTACTCTTCCCGTGCTAAATTAATTGCCAATTTGCCACAATATCTTTTTTTTTAATTGTCTATTGTTATTTGTCACATACTTCATCCGTTTCTCAATAAGTGAAACATGTAGAAAGTGGGGAAAACCAAGGAATGTAGAGACGTAGAGAAAGAAAAGTTGGACTACGATAAAGTAAGGTAATTTAAGTGGTGAAACAAAAAAAGTAGTGGCCCCTCTTACTTTTTAGCCAAGATATTTGTAATAAAATTAAACTTTTTTTACCATTTTGGTTACATTCCTTATCTGAAGTATTCTAAATAAGGAAAAGTGTTGCACTTATTGAGAAACGGAGGTAGTATATATATCTTTTCAGTCAAATTTTTTCTCTAAAGTTGGCTCCACACCTACCAATCCATCATCATTTCACCACTTCTCTAATTCGTGGCAATTAAGTTGAGTTTGTTTTGCCAAATAGAGTTATCCTTACCAAAATGTCCCTCATAGAGTAAGGCCCCGTTCATTTGGACTGAAAGAATATGAAATGAATTGAAATAATAATAATAATAACAATAATAATAATAGTAATAATAATTAATATTAATATTAATAATAATAATAATAATTATTATTATTAAATAATAATATAATAATAATAATTAATAATAATAATAACTGATAATAATAATAATTAATATTAATATTAATAATAATAATAATTAATAATATAATAATAATAATAATTAATAATGATAATAATTATAATAATAATAATTACTATTATAATTAATAATGTAATAGTAATAATAATAATAATTAGCATAATTATAATAATACAAATTACTATAATTAATAATGTAATAGTCATAATAATTATTATTAATAATAATACTAATAATAATAATAATGATAATAATTAATAATAATAATAATAATAATAATAATAATAATAACAACAATAATAATAATAAGAATAGAAGTAATAATAACAACACCAACATTAAACTGAACTGAACTGAACTGAACTGAACTGAATTGAAAATAAGTCAAAAAGAATATGGCCTAATTCTCAATTCCAAATCCACGATGTGGATCTGGAAACAACGACGTCAACCATTGAATATCCGAGTTCAGAAATTCAGTTTCAACGGAAGAGAGAGACGAAAGGTTCGGAATCCGCAATTCGTTATAAAAGCGGAAAGCTGCTCATCTCATCTCGTCTCTTTGTCTATCTGTCAATCTGTCATCATCCTAATTCCTACTCATCATAAATTCATTCATAATCATCAATTTAAACGCGTGATTTTCTCCAAATTCCTTCAAAGTCAAACCACTCCACTTAAAAATTTTCAAAAATCAAAACTTCCCTTCTTCAATCATATCATTCATCACACCTTTTCTTCACTCTTCAAAAAACATTTCCAACAAATCTCCCGTCTTTTACTCCAAATGGGAAAAGGCGGCGGTTGCGTACCCAGCAAGAAAAAACACCCCGCCGCCGCCGTATCTTCCACCGCCGGAAACCGTCAAATTCCGGCACCAATCGACGGCAACAAATCTCCCGTCGCTTCCTCCTCCTCAGAACCAATCCCCACATCCCAAAACGACGCCGTTGCTGACCCCACACCCACCAGAAAATTGAAGGTTTACATAGTGTTTTACTCGATGTACGGACACGTGGAGGGTTTAGCGAAGAGGATGAAGAATGGGGTGGACGCCGTTGACGGAATTGAGGGGATTTTGTATAGGGTACCGGAGACTTTGTCGCCGGAGGTTTTGGATCATATGAAGGCGCCGCCGAAGGACGATTCTATCCCTGAGATTACGGCGGCGGAGGAACTTTCCGGCGCCGATGGGTTTTTGTTTGGGTTTCCGACGAGGTATGGATGTATGGCGGCTCAGATGAAGGCGTTTTTTGATTCCACTGGGCAGCTGTGGAAGGAACAGACTCTTGCCGGAAAACCTGCCGGGTTTTTTGTTAGTACCGGTACTCAAGGCGGCGGCCAGGAGACGACTGCGTAAGTTTTCGGAACTCGTTGATTATTGATTGTTGTTTTGACTAAGGAGTAGTGTATAATGTGTTGAGTTTTGTGGACATGGTTTGACTGTTTTGTGATGGAAGATTGGAAGTTGTTTAGGGTGTGATTGGGGATTGTGCACTGAAACGAGTCGGTATTCGGACAATGGAGAATAGGACTTTGCAAGTTTGAGTAATGAGTAGTGTGTAATGTGTTGATTGTTGATTATTGTTTTGACTAAGGAGTAGTGTGTAATATGTTGAGTTTTGTGGACATGGTTTGACTGTTTTGTGATGGAAGTTTGTTTTGTTTAAGTTAATAGGTTGTGTGTTTGGATTGTGCACTGAATCAAGTCGGTGTTTGGACAATGGAGAATAGGACTTTGCAAGTTTGAGTAATGAGTAGTGTGTTTGAGTTTTATGGACTTGGTTTGGTTGGTTTGATGGTGGGAGTTGGCTTTTTAGGCTATGTGGTGGAATTGTGATAGGCTTACTCATTGCAAGTGTTTGACTTGGTTGGGTTTATGTGGTGATCATGATGTGATTGAAAAAATGGTTCCATTTTTAGATGTTGTGATTAGAATGTAGAACTACTTGGTCAACAAATTTCGGTGGAATTTCCCTTTTTCCTTTTTGAGTGTCGGGGTGTTTCAATAGACATTGTGTTAGGATTTGAACATTAAACTTCTCTTAGCTGCATCTCTATTGATTGGGGTTTGGATATAGATTTTGATTTTTTTTCCTTTGTAATTTTTTTTGGGTGGGAAGGGTTGGTGAGAGAGAAATATTGTACATTGTCTAGTATCAACCAGCAAATCCGTTGATTTGATGCTAGAGAGTGATTCTTGAGAGATGGGTTTAGCTTAGAATTTTATTGGAGGCAAATGCCACAAATATTTGCTACAAGAAGTGTTTTGTTCTATTTGAGCGATACAGGAGATGCCAAAAGGGATGATCATAGTATGTGATTTTAAGCGTCATAGGTTAGTTGCCTTTGATAGGAATTGTGCTGCATGTTTATGTCTTTACTTGAACTCGCTTTGAGGTTGATGTCAAAAACATAGCTCATACACTTTGGAATCTAAATTGCTAGATAAACAGTTATGTCATGAGATTTTTTATGCCTTGTGTTGACTCAGAGGTTACTCCATGAGAGAGTGAATGGAGTGGCTTAATACACGTATCTATATCTGTCTCAATTTGAAGGAAGCATTTGAAGCCATGCCTTTTCCTATTATGTTAAGTTGTTCACTGCGTGGAAATTTTACGTTGGGGACTTTATATTGGAGACTTGGAAGTTGGCTGGTGTAATCGTGGAAGTAGTGTCCTAGCTCCTGTAGTATCTATTTCTAGCTGGAGGGTGGGGCATCAATTTTTTTCTTGACAGAGTATGCTTTAGGGCATTAATTTTTCTTTTTTTCTTTTTAGAGTATGCTTTAGGGGAGCTGTCTTTGTGGTCACTATATTTAACTTTCAGATGGAACATGAAGTGTCGGTTCCCGTTTTTCTTGCAGCTTTCCTCAGTCGCCATTTACTGTGTTAATATCTGAAGTAAACAAGTGCAACTATGCTAGAAATGTTAATGATTATCCTTCAGATAACAGATTAATTTTGGTAGAGCAAAATGAGAAAATGTTATAGGAGTGACAATTTATCACCAAATTGCGGGACTAAGTTCCAGCATCACCAATAGCCTTCCACAGCAAATTACAAGCATAAAACGAGGGATTGAGGTTATAACCCCTTGCAAACCCCGTTTGAGCTAATGTTGAACATGCAATCATTTTTTGACTTAACAACTCATTTATCCGGCTAATAGACCAGAACCACCAAGGATGATATCTGAATCTTACATCCAGTTCATCTTGTCAAGTACTTCGAGGGAGTTGCTTTTAAAGAGGGTTGTGGAGTATTTGAAGCCTGATTGGGTTCACAGCATGAGCATCACATGGCTACCAAAGAGTTTATCTTCCATTTTACTAGAGAACCTTGATTAATAGAGAACATTACTTCAACATTCATTACTTGAGCATTTAAAGATGTCATTAGAGCTGGCTGGACCTGAATTACCAGGGAAGAGCCATCAACTTTACACTTCCACCCATGACCCAACCTATGTCCATAAGCTGCAGCTTTATCTATAGCTTGTGAATTTAGTCTGATTTTACATGCAGCATATAGCTACAAGTGGTGGAGGACAAGGGTAGTTAAGCCGGAGGTTGACTTGAACCACCAGTAACTTGGCAGTTGGGTCCCTTAATCCTATGAACTTCTCCTGTTCCATGGCTATGTGAAAGATTTTTATTAAAAATTGCGCATCTGTACCGAATCTGTCTTTTTTAGGCTGAAATTAGAATTACGCTGTTTACCAGGAGTTCTAAAATGTTTCACCTGACAACTTCCTTCATTTGTCTTTTCTGAGAATCCATGAGATGAATAGATTAACAAATTTCGGTCTGCTACTCAAGGGGGAACTAAGATACTGATAGAAGTTTGAGAAATATACATTTTTGTTCTGTCTTGATGAGTAAATTAGAAGTTGCTTGTGCTGTCTAATTTGCCAGTACTAAAGCAAAATTGGATAGTTCACCCACCATGCTGATGAATCCCTTGGTGGGACTAAGGCAAGGGAAGGTGGGGAAGCTATTAGTGAACGTTTTTGAGGTCTCACAATGGTAGCGATTACTGATGAGTGGTAAAATGAAGAGAGAAATTGGAGCACAAGAAGATCAGAAGTTAAAGTAATGGGAGGTTATAGGTTAGGTTGATGTTGAGACTGTATAAGGGCACCATGTGAATTTTGGAAAAAAGAGTGTCCACCTAATAGGAGAATCTAAAACGCTAAGGTACCGCATAGAACTATCCTAATAGCTTGTTTGACGTGGACCTCTATTTTCTTCTTGCTTTCTCAAATTAGCTATTACCAAGATTTGATGTTTGGTACAGTGTGTCCCTAGTTTTATGTTCCTATTTTTCATGCAAAAGATCTGAATGGTTCCTGTCAGAAAACAAAATGCATGTTGCATTATGTTGACTGACCTTTTGGGACTTGCTGATATTAGATACTCGTATTTCAGTGTTTCTTATCCTCTTTCTGTCATTTACCTTTGCAGTTGGTCTGCAATCACTCAATTAGCTCACCATGGGATGCTCTTTGTTCCTGTTGGATACACCTTTGGTGCTGGAATGTTCAAGATGGACACCATCCGAGGAGGGTCTCCTTATGGTGCTGGAGTTTTTGCAGGGGATGGCACTCGAGAAGCTAGTGACACTGAGCTAGCACTCGCAGAGCACCAGGGCAAGTATATGGCTGCAGTTGTGAAGAGGCTTGCCCAGCCTTGAACTTCATTCATCATTCAGGTTTTCACTGTCTGATAGATCCAAATGATGAATGGTCCCCTTTGGGAGTAAAAGTGTATATGTCCCGCTATTATTTGATATTTTCATGTCCAGATACAGGCCTTTCATTTTTCAACACTGCAAAGATATAGGCTTTTTCTTCTTTTTGTTTTTTTATTTCTTGCTTCTGCGTTATTTACCTGGTGTTTCGCTGTATTGATGGAGTTAATTGGTGTACATGTTTTGAACTCAGTGCTTGATTATTTTGTTTTAATGATGGCATAATAAATAATGTCTTAAAGAGTCTGTAAAAAGATGTCTCCTTGGCAAGGCATAATACCTGTCTTTGATTTGAGTTTGCTCTTCTTTTTGAGCTCTTATCAGTAGGTTGCTCTTCTTTCTGAACTGTAATCGGTGTCATTCTGAAGCATTGAATATCAACTTTAGTATGATCAAGCAAGAAAGATGTACGTCCATATGGACTGCCCTTGCTACAGCACTGAATGCTGTTATTAACACCTCAAGCTGGCTATACGTCTTCGTCCATATGCTAGTTGGTCTTGAGCAGGATTCTTTTACTTGTTCATGGCTCACCTATTGATGTAATCATATGGTCTGTCTTGCTTTGTACAAGGATTTTACTCTCAATCTTGGACACTGCTTATCTTTTTTCTATAGGTTTGGTGATGTTCAAGTACAGGCTTACAGCAATGCCTTCTTCTAAATATAATCAGTAATCAACCTCCATCCTCAATATTCGGAAAGCAACGAGTTAAAGCATGCTTTTCAACCAAGCATATGCTTATTCAAGGAAAGACATTCGGTTTCGAACTTTAGAGACGTTTTTAGGTGAACATGGTATAAAGCCTTATTCTTGTACTTGTCCATAGTTCAGATGACTAGACAGACTCCTTTTACTTTCCATGTGGCCTACAGTCCCTAAAGGCCTACACTGCTTTTTGTGAAGGAAAACAAAATTGATTTTATAGTAAGTCATTAATTTTGAGGAAACTAAAAGCACATCCGTTTACTGGTTTAGAGGTCCAGTGCAGAAAAAAGGCCCCTTATTAGAGAAACAATATTTGTTGAAAATGATTTATAATACAAATATGATTAGAGAATTAATTATTTTAAGCAAACAAAATTCACATTCATTATGCAATTGAAGCCCAACTAACACATAGCATTTCATATTTTTATTAGTTATATATCGAGTCACTCAGTTTGGGCTCCCCCCTTGAGTGGGCCCAGGGTGGTCGCCCCTCCTGGCAATGGAGTGGGGGGATTCTTGAACAAAAATCACATGTTATCTAATTTAATCCAGCTCGTCTTTGCATCATGAAAGTCCAAATTCAAATATAGGTTCAGTCATAATTGAATTTATTTCATAGTAGTATATTTTGTTATGATAGATTAATAATTTTTATTCATATGATTCTCGTATCATATCACTTAAACTTATTTGGGCCAAGATAAGATCATGTGATCTTGGCTACAATTATAAATTTATAGGTATGGGTCATAAAATTGAAATCTAATTGATTATAAGTCAACTTTTCTATATTTACAAGGGTGCGTCCTCTTCAACTTTAATAATAAGTGCTGATGATTTGCAATAAGTTAAGATAAATTTAAAAAGTTTCAACCACTTCTATTCAACAAAATTCTAAAAAAGAGAAAAAAAAAAACCTAAAAGAAAAAGAAAAAAAAAACTATATCTTGTTAGACCTTAATCCCTTATGTTTATCCAAGAGACCCAGATTGACACACTCCAAAAGGCAAAAGCTGCATCAAAGACTTGCTAGCTCAGACCCCTGCTTACATCAAAAGAGCTTTTTCCGATCCTCACAATCAGATAATAAACAATATAAAAGAGCTTCTATCATACGACTAAACAAAATAAAGAGTCCCACAGTTCCAGGATAGTGTACCCTTTAAAGTTGATACTTCCGTCACACTTTGTTCATTCACAGTTCACAGTTGGTAACCAATAGCAAAAAATGGCGGACAAACTCTCAGCTTTGAGATCTTTAATGGCTTCTCACTCTCCTCCGCTTCATGCTTTAATCGTTCCTTCTGAAGATTATCATCAGGTTTCTTTCTCTCTCTACTTCACACTAGTTATAATTCATTAATTTTTTTCGCCATTGAACTCCTGTTTTTTTGTTTTGTTTTATGCGCTTTTCATTTGATGTTGACTTTTCAATTTTAGTTGTTAGTATAAAATACTGATCGAAATCGAATTGCAGAGCGAGTATGTCTCTAATCGTGATAAAAGGCGGCAATTTATTTCTGGATTTTCCGGAAGTGCTGGTTAGTATAATTGCATCTCAAAGTCAAATTCTCTATTTCTTCAATCATTGAATATCTAGCGTGACAGATTGGATTGCCTTGTTTTTCTGATTGATAATTGATTAAGCAATTCAAATGAGGTTTCTTTGGAGTTCAATTGTTTTGTCATTGTTTGATAGTGATTTGTTGACTGATGATGATCAGTAGGTCATGACATTAATTAATAGGAAAAAAAGCGTTCGTCTTGATTGGTGAATTTCTACTTGCTGTTTTAGCCATTAGCATGAACATGTGGTTTTTGATTCATCATCAATTCCTCACACAAGTTTCCTGTTGGCATTGTGTAATTATTGGTGGTATTGCCGTTTTCGATTCCCTAGGTTGAATCTTGGAAGTAACAAAATAAGTTGCTGGAGCAATATATTTCACTTTTATTGTCACACGACAAGGATTTAGTCTGATCATGGTTTATGATGATTTAAAATTCGAAACGAGCCCTAATTTTAGGTGCCTTGTACCTTTGAGAGCTCTTTTCACATAGCACTTTCTTTCTCACTCTTTATCAAGATTGATATAGGTATTACAAGTAGTTCTGTCATTGTGGAGGCGTAGTTGCTCTTGTTCTGAGCTTCTGTTGTTTGTCCCTGTTCAACAGAAATATTAGGCAGTGGGTCTGGGTTGGATGAGCCATGGAGATTCTCCAAGCTTCTAATTGTTGTGATTTCTTCTATGTCTTGATGAAAGAGTTGGTTCTGTTCTGTCTCAGACTCTCAGTTATGCTATTCTATTTTATATGACTTTTTACGGGAGGGGAGCTCATCCATACTACTTTGATATTTGTTGAACTTCTTAAAGTGTATACATAATGAAACTAGTTTGACCTGTGACTTCATGAACATCTTCTCTTATAGTTATGTTAATGCTTGCATGGCTTATTCTTTTCAATCGAATTCGATTGGATTTTTCTAGATTTCTCAGTAGTTCTCGTTCTTTCTAGGTTTGGCCCTTATAACAACGAACGACGCACGGCTTTGGACCGACGGGAGGTATTTCTTGCAGGCGGAGAAACAGCTGAGTACTCAGTGGAGGCTTATGCGTATGGGAGAAGATCCTGCAGTAGAAATCTGGATGGCAGATGTGAGTGTATTATTTCTTTGTATCATTTTAAATAGTAAAAAATGATGGGAGAAGACTGTGGGAGTTGTTTTTATTTGCCTCTCTTCATTCTACTTAGGTTTTGATTTCCCCTCTTTTCCCCTATGAAAATGCTGAAGTGAAGTTGCCTTTATTAATTACTATCTATTGTCTACAGAATCTTCCAGAAGAAGCTGCTATTGGCATTGACCCCTGGTGTGTATCAATAGACACTGCACAAAGATGGGAGCGCGCACTTGAGAAGAAGCGACAAAAGTTGGTTTCAACCTCGAACAATCTTGTCGACCAAATATGGAAAGATAGGCCAGAAACTGAGGTAAAACCCGTCAAGGTGCAACCACTGGAGTTTGCTGGACGCACAGTTGCTGAGAAGTTACAAGATTTAAGGGGAAAACTTACGCAGGAGAAAGCACATAGTATTGTTATCACTGCGCTTGATGAGGTAATTAACTTACTGTTTTGTGTTATATATGTGGATTCCCCTTTGTTTATTCTGAAATAAGCTTAACTTATTTATATATGTTTACTAGAATACTCCTTAACTAACTTGCGCAGGATTATTTGTTTATTTTCCCTTGTTTTCCTTGTTTATATATGCATTCTCACTTGTCTCTGGTGCTGTGCGTTTAGTTGTTCAGTCCTATCAGACGCAACATCTCTGACAAAGTCCCACAATCAAAGAGGGACTTTTATCATTAGATTGTTATTAAGAATCTGTCAGGTTTCTGATGTTTTCTGGTGAACTTGCATGCAGGTTGCTTGGTTATACAATGTTCGTGGCAATGATGTTTCATATTGTCCAGTTGTTCATGCTTTTGCTGTAGTAACATCAGCAGCGGCATTTTTCTATGTAGACCAGCGAAAAGTATCTCCTGAGGTTAGTCTCTGCTTTGAGCAGTTTGCAGCTGAGATATGTGATGGTAGGAGTAATAAAGATTGTGAATATCTGATCTCACAAACTAAAAAGTTAGACTACCTATTTGAAAAAGAAGGATAGATAGTAAATAGTTACATCCCCACCTACAGGGAGTAACTTCATAGTCTTGGGCTCTGAGTCATGTTGATAAGCCGTATGATCAACTTAACTCTAGGATATGATGAAAGTTTTTAGAACAAGCTGATCCATGTTTCCTTTTGGAAATGATTCTCCACCTAGTAATGTTTCACTTGCATTAAGTTGCGCCTCATTGGTCATATAGAAACCCAACTCACCAAGACACAGAAAGTTAGGAAATAGCAATCTTTTCCAGATGGAAGGAATATCAATTTGTTTTTGTTTTGCCTTTTTTTTTTTCGGGGGGGGGGTGGTGTATGGTTCCTGGAATCAAGCAAGGAAAGGGAATCAAGGACCATGATTCCTTTAGTGTTTAGTTTATCTTTTTTCTCTTCTCTTCACTATATCTAATCTGATGAGATTATCTCAAGACTTGTATTTGATGTTGCCTAAAATGTGGAGCTTTTTGCTGCAGATATTGAGTGAAAGAAAAGGGGTTACTTGTCCTCGTGAAATGCGGAGACAGTAGGTGTAATAATTAAAAAAAATGATTTATCTCCAGAAGCTACTTTGAACCTTTTTATTCTTTTCTTTTCTGGGGAAAACCTACGAGACTTTTTTGGTTGCACCACAATGCCACTCGCCAGAATACGATGGTTTGATTCTATTTTCTCGCGCATCACGCACACAGTACATATTGTTTTCCGCCTTTTTGCTCGGGCTTTTCAACACAATGCTCACCTTCATTACAGTGCGCTGTTTCCAGTTTCTTTTTGCCACCTTCCTTTCTCTCTAGTCTTTTCATTTTAACTACTTCAAGGACCTCCTTGGCTTTCCCTTTTCATCTCTAGAAACCAATCCACCTCTTACATGCACGATTCTTGCGGGGTCATTACTACTTTCTTGTTTTTATTCAAGTGCAACAAATTTTACGCTCTCTAGCTCTCTCAAGTTCAAGTGTTAGATTCTTATAAAATTTGTTTTGACTCTTTTTTGAGGAATTGGATGGCAAAGAAGATTCATCTGTTGAATAGCCCACAAGAAGGCACAGATGTTTAGGGGTTTTAGAAAGAGATTTTTTGGGTTTGGGGGGTGGAAAAAGTGGAACTTTTTTGTGGTTTTGGTAGACTGACGAGAAGACAGTCTTGATGATTGGCTGAGGGATAACATGATTATTAATTGGGAGCACTAAATGTACACGTATATTAAACAACCATTGCCTTGGGAAGTACAAGTACAATCTGCAAGAGGGGCCAGTCAACTACACCCCAAAATTAAAGGCTAGGCAATTTGAGCATTTCACAAGAAAGAAACATTGAAAACCCAAAAACCCTAACCTACAACTAATTCTGAAACTTAGTCTTCAAACTATATAAACCTAAAATTAGTTTAAGCTACCTGAGTTTGGTGCCAATTACTTGATGGATTACAAAGTGGTTTACTTGATGCTGTTGGATGCAGAGAAGGGAACAAAAAGTTGTGATGGTAGTAGAGGAGAAGGCACAGGAGCCCAATAAAGGAATTTTAATATAAAGCAGGAAAAAATAGGGAAAAATCACACATACGTTGCATGCAAGGAGTCAACACAAGTAAAGTGGGTTAAAGCATTGGATTTTGGTGACTGGTATTGTGGTACAACTAAAAAGGTCTATAAGTTCGTTCCTTACAGAAAAGGTTATAAAGGGTAGATCCGTAGATTTCATAAAACATCACTAGTAAAAAAGGTTCATAAACAAACTTTCCAATAATTAATCATCAGCCATTGCGTTTGTCATAAAACCATCCTTATGGTGTAACTTGGTATAAACAATGAGTGGGTATTTAACTAATACTCCCTCTGGTAATGCTTTTACCTATTTCTTTTGGGCATATAGATTAAGGAGGACCGAAGGAGTAATTTTATATCGAGGAGACAGAAAATGTTGGTTTGATTGGAGATACTGCGTAATATAGTATTGAGGAAAGAGAAAAAGTATCATGATCGGTGACAATTGACAAGGACCGAAGAGAAGGAAAAGGTAGATTTGACGGGGGGATAGAGAATGATTCCAACCGAGGATAGAGAACAAGTAGAAAAGTTGAGATATGATCCCAACCCAAAAAGGAAATGAGTGAAGTGTTTTGAGACATCACATGATAGAAAAATGGCTAAAGTTTTATAAAAAGAGGGAAAAGGTAGATTTGTTAACATAGTGGGAATACGGGTAAATTATTATGAAAGTGTCCAGTAAATATTACCTTAAAGTCTAATGCACTTAGGAAAGGGAGAAATTACGTCATAGGATAAATTGGCAATAATGAAATAGTTTCAATTAACTTCAAGTCAATTTCAACTTAAATTGTGTCATTTTAAAGTTTTATACCCATATTTTCGTATTCAATTTCAATATTCATTCTGCGTTCCATACTTGAATGGCTTTCAGGTAATATCTCACATGAAGAAGAACAATATTGAAGTCCGAGATTATGACGCAGTTAGTGCAGATGTTGACCTGCTTGCATCCAATCAGCTTGATTCTTCCTTGTCAGTTAATGCTGCTGAAGATAAAGCTGTGTCTGGTACAACACCAGAACATAAAACTGGGGATATGCGAAAAGAATGTAACTTTGTTTGGATGGACCCTCGCTCATGCTGCTATGTTTTATATTCCAAACTCAAGTCTGATCAGGTCTTTTTGCAGCAGTCTCCTTTGGCTCTTGCAAAAGCTTTGAAGGTAACACTTTTGTCTTGTCTGTATGTTTGATGGAGGTATCAATGCTTAAATTTCTTGAAAGAAGTGCACAATAAATGGGATCCCAGTTTGTTCGGTGCACTGCACAATATTTATTAGTTAAAATTGTATTAATGGTTTAAATAGCAAACCTAAGAGGCTAAGAGTGCAATGTCTAAGAGTTCAATGTCTTCAATGGTTGTGGATTCAACTCCTCCAGAAGGTTCACTTCCTCTCGTATCTGATGGGATAGAGGTCTAGAGGGAAAATTCCTATTCTCATTTTCATATAATTATTTATGTACAATTTTTTTCTCACATTTATAAATTCTTCTCTTGTAAAGAGGATCTTTCTATCCATGCTGATTGCTAGTCAAACTATTAGGTACTCCCTCCAATCCAGAATGAACTTCACACTTGCTTTTTACTATCTCTATGACTAACTTTGAAGCGAATCTAACAACTAAAAGAGCCCATTGGTAATGTGTTATGGTGTCTTGTTAAAGTTGATGAAGTTTGACCTTAAGAAACCAAGTATGAAGTTCATTTCATGAAGGAGTGAGTAGATCATAGGAGCCATACACATGATACTAGTCATTTATGTGAACTCCCTTGGTTTTTGCAAAATTTGTTTCAAAACCATGTGAGAAGTAGTGAAATTACAGAAAATACAGGAGAAAGATGGAAGTGGAATGGGGATGTAACGGTAAAATCCTGTCACTAAAATTTTAATTGGGATGGAGAAAGGGCATAGAGGATTTGATTTTGATGGCAGTCTCTTGGTAAACTCTTAAATCTGGCTTTGTTTGATTTCCCTTGAGTAAAGTTGGGTCAAGTAAGCGTTCTCTTCCATTCTTCTCTGAGCTTCTGCTGCATTAAAATTTTTCATTCTCGTTCTGAAATGTATGTTTCCCATATACATATATAAGGATCTTGGGACCATAGAAAAAACCACTGTATTATTGTTGCATAAGCCGCACGTTGCGGGCGTTACAGTGCGCTTCTTGTTCATCGCAGCGTGAATTAAAATAAAAATAATCCACTTTATCATTGTATTTCAAGAGTTTTGGAGAACATTTTACAGATTAGGGCAGTAACAGTATAGTTTGATGTGTACCTTTTCAAACGCTATCTTGTTATTCTGTGTTTTTTTTTTTTGAGGGAATACTGTTATTCTGTGTAGAAATACTATTATCTAACCGTTTATAGTGACTAAAATATGAGTATAATGTTATCTTAAATGTGAATTCAAGTGCATAAGAGCATCCACCACCATGAAAAAAAATGTTCATCCCCCTCTCTCTACAACTTTCTCTCTCATCATCCAAAAAAATGTCATGGCTCATGACCAAATTCACAAAATCATCCCACCTATGACAAAAAAAAAGTATATCAGTTTTCTCTCTCCTACTTTTTACTTCAAAATTAATTTTTTTTAAAGTGTTTCCAAATATGGCAAAATGGATATCATTTTATAGATCTCAAAAAAATATGACTATTGGTATTTTTTTTTCTTCAGATTTGTATTTTCTAAAATATAGCCATTTTAATTTGGCAAATACATTTGTTACACAATTTCCCACCACTTGGTGGGGCCCACTTTTTTCATGACATAATTAATTTTTTGTTCGCCATGTGACCGATTCCTTGGTTGGTCACAATGGGACCAAAAATATTTTGCAACTTGTTTATGATGGGGGTGAATCTTTTTTGTTTTTGATCCCATGAACTATTTTTTGTTCATGGTGGTGGATGCTCTAACAATTTTAGAAACTGGTTATAATGACTAATATGGTAAATAAATGGTAGCGGTGTAATGAAAATAATACTTTACTTTACAAATTCGTTACAGAATGACTTATGTAATGAAGCGTACTAGGTGTGGATGTTTGTTTTAAATTTTCTTTCGAAGCTATGCAATCATATTCATAATTTAGAAACTTATCTATTTTCCCCATTTCCTCTAGGAACCAATTTGGTGATATACAAGCAAAGCCTAGCTTGCTTGGTTAGTTCGCAACGACCTAATAAGATCAATGACAAATTGGGGTTTTCTAAACATTGAATGTTACCATCTCGTATGATCTAGTCGTACTTCTACTCTTAGAGCCTTCAATTATTAGCCTTTTTAGATTTTAGACATGTTCTTGCTATTTGTAAGACGACTTTTTACTGACTAATGCATAGAGAATTTCAGAATTCTGCCGAAATGGAAGGTTTGAGGAATGCGCATATGCGGGATGGTGCAGCTATTGTGCAGTTCCTTGTGTGGCTTGAGCAGCAGGTAACTGGTTGTAAGCGCGCATATCTTTTCTACTTAGCTTTATAATGAAATATATATTACTAACTTTTTAGGAGCACATCATTAATGAATTACTGAAAAAGAGAACCATGTTATTTGATAGCTGGTTTTATTAATGAACCATTGAACCTACTTGTTACTTGTGATAAGCCTGATTTTGTAAGTAATGGATCTACTTGAGTGTAAATAAACATGCGAAATGGAAAAAGACAAAAACTTGTATCACTTTATGTACATAAATAAATGGACTTATATGGTTCAGGAACTTATAACTGGTGAACTAAAATGTTTAATGAATGTACATGTATTTCAGATGATAAACGAAGCTTCATATCTCTAATGAACTTGACACATGCCTAATGAACCCATTCTTTATTTGTAATGAACTTGTTATATTGTGTGATAAACGGATAAACCTGCTTTAAACATATTTTTTAATTGTTGTCTAGCCTAGGTAACTCTAAGGGGCTGTTTGGCTCGGGGTATTAGGAAAAAGAAAGGGTATTGTTCCCTTAGTTCACCTTTTAGGTGTTAGCCAATCATCTATATGTTCCCTTTCTCCAATTTGTTCAACATATCCATTAATCTTGAATCTTCACCTCTCTGAATATCCATTTTTTTAAAACCACAAATTTATTAATCTCGAATCCATTTAATTATCATTCTATTATTCCCTCCGTTCTTCCTTGTTGGACTTCCACGCTTATAAAGGAACAAAGCAAAGATGATATGGTCATAGTACTGTATGAGTAGTTGTTGGGAGAATAAGAGCAAACGAGGGGAAGAAAAAAAAGATACACCCCAAAGTTGAAAGTGGGAAGACCCAGAAAGAGGAAGTGTTTTACAAGATATGGTAAGCGTCCCTTTTTATGTTTCAAAGAGCTAAAATTTAAAATTTGCAGATGCAGGAGCTTTATGGGGCTCCTGGTTATTTCTCTGAGGCTGAGACAGAAAGGAAAAAACCTTCGTAAGTAGTCTATTTTTCTGTCAATGCTAAGTTCATTTTAACTTTTTCCTAGTATAAAATTATTAACGATTGATCTTAGCATGGGAATTTGGGAACTATATCATGTGATCATTCATACAGATCTTAGTAAAGGGGATGATTTATTTCTCACTCTATTTTGGGCTTTTGTGCATGTGAAATGAACATAACGTGGACATTTGGATGCATGCCTGTACTCTATGTCTGCTTCTCATGCATATTCTCCAATTTTTTTTTTTTTTTGTCTTTTTCGTTTGCTGATTCGGCATGTTTGATTCGTATGGCTCACCGTTTTTCCATTCCTTCTTACTCCTGAGAATATTTGCAGGGAAGCACAGAAACTGACGGAAGTCTCAGTAAGTGACAAGCTAGAAGGTTTTCGTGCATCAAAGGAGGTAATAACTTTCACACTAGATTGTAGTTTTTATGGCTCTGCTGTCACTATATGCAGTTGATTGCTTATTATGGTTGAGCCAAGAGCAACTAAGTGCTGCTGCTACATCAGAATCTATTTATGAGAAAACTTGGATTTTTATTGTTCTATTTAATTCTTTGATCCATTAAGCAAGATTTTTTATCAACCTTGTATACTGAACTGATTGACCCACGATTTTATAACAAACAAATGGCAGATGACAGTATATAGAAGTATCTGATTTGGTCCTATAAATCATAATTGAAACATACTGATCGGTTAGTCTCTTGGGAAAATGAACATTCTTTTAATTCATTACATCTTCAGCATTTTAGGGGGCTGAGTTTTCCTACCATCTCATCTGTTGGTCCAAATGCGGCTATTATTCATTATGGGCCTGATCCTGAAACTTGTGCTGAGATGGATCCAGATCGAATTTACCTGTTTGATTCAGGAGCACAGGTAGACCAACATCTTTATTTAAGCAGCTTGTGTGATCATGTTGGCTGGTACTCAAATTATCCTTGTTTATGATATTTTGTTTTGTATTGACATGGTTGGGTGGCCTGTAAAAGTATCAAGATGGAACAACTGATATAACTCGGACAGTGCATTTTGGGCAACCTTCTGCCCATGAGAAGACATGCTACACAGGGGTATGTACCTATAGTGCATAATGCTGAACACCTTGTTTCTTGATCCACTTTATAACTATGAATGGACATGACTATTAGTATAGTGCATAAGATAATTGATTTAATCGACACTGATAATTTGTGAGTTGGCCAGATGTTTTCTACATTTGGATATATGATCTAAGTGAAAGTGAACTCTCATAGATGATGTTACTTCCTATTTGCCAAAGCAACTGTAGCATGCACTTTTCAACTGGAATGATTTGAAGAAATTGCTTTCTCTTTGTCTTTTCCCCCCTGTTTGATAACAGTTTATTCTCTGCTATCTCACACACAACACTTATTTGAAAGCTTTTCTTGCAAAGTGCTGCTTCATTGTATGAATCATCATTGTGCAACTGAGAGTAGTATTGCTTTTAAATCTCCTAGAGAATTACTGGATTTGTGAATGTAAAATCTAAATTCCTGTCCACCTTAAGAGAAGTTCCAATTCTTCAGGATTTGCTTCAATGTTGGAATATAGTAACATTTACAGATTTATAAATGCTAATTTATGGTATGAATCGAGGAGATCTTTTGACATGATATGAGATGTATGAGTATTAGTCAAATGCTAAAGCTTCCTGGTTATTTACTTGGATGTATTGGTAATTATGTTTGAATGTAAAAACTACTATATTTTTGCATATGAAACAGAAATATGGAGTGAACTTCTGGTTATTAGTTGATATAAGCATGGTCATTACCATTCCTGATTCAGGGTTCAGACATCTTGTGGACTGGTGAAGTATTCTTAATGTTGGCATAGACGCTCTGATGAATTGATGTTGCTTTCATTATATTTGAACTGATGTACTTCCTCCGTTCTTTTTAATTGCAACATTTGCATTTTCACACTTGCCGAGGCACAATTTTGACCATAAATAACTTTAGTTATGTATTTGTAAAAATTATGCAAATATGATATTAAAAAACTACACATTGAGACGAATTAAATAAGATCTCATATGACTATGTTTATATTTGTGTATTGATCATCATATACTGTCAAAGTGTGAAATGTGAATAGTAGAAAAGTCAAAATGTTGCAATTAATAAAGAACGGAGGAAGTATCATGTTTCCGTCCGTATGTTCCGATTATGTTATTGATATATACCCCCCCCCCCCGTCTTTTTTACTTGCTAAATTCCATTTTGGCACAAAATTTTAGGAGATGCATGCGTGGGGGTGTTGGGACCATAAGTCTATTAGTAGTTAACAAGAAGAAGGGCAAAATAGGCAGAAATAGATAGGTAGATGACAAAAGAAGAGCGAAGATAAGTAGAAATAATATGGGGATCATATGGCAGAAAAGGAAATTCAGCAAGTAATTTGGGACATACATTTACGGAATTTGTAGCAAGTAAAAAGGACAGAGGGAGTTTATATATATATATATATATATATATATATATATATATATATATATATATATATATATATATAAAGTTCATATGCGGTTCCCTTTATGGTGCATCCTTTGTTATCGTGTGAACCGCTTTTCCATCGTTGGAGCGTTCAAATCTAGCATGGATACAAAGATCCTCTTTACTTTGTGTCATTTTTATTTATTTTTTTATTATTTTGTGTCATTTTTACAAATATCATCTGTAAAACACACACACAGGTTGGAGCTTCTCTAATTTAGAACGGGAGATAGTTTGTTTAACATCAGAGGATAAAATCAAGGCTAATCCCTGAACTATTTGCTTACGCTGGATTTTGTAAGACTCATTTGGTTATCATTGACTCTTATCAAAGAAGCTAGCTTATAACCCATTGGTCAATAACTTTTTTGTTGTTTGGCCTGACAGGAGAAAGCCATTGATTCTATGTGATTGGTTCAACCCCCCTCCCTTGGTTCCTGTGTTCCTGACCATACTAATTGCCATGGTTGCTGGCTATAACCGCCTCCTAACTCAATGACTCTTTTGTCGTGTCTGCTGTTTCACTTAGCATGGCTATTTTATCTTCTGTTCACCTAGATTTTAAACCACCTCCTTAGTTTTCTATGTTCTTGACTATGGAGTTGCAATTTCATCTCTTGGTTTGATCATACTAATATATAGGTTCACTGGCTACAACTGCCACCTAACGAAGTGACTCTTCAACTTTTTCTCGTGTTTCACCTAGCAAGATAATTATCTGCAAACAATCTGCTGCTTGTTTTGAATAATTTATTAAAAACAATCCATGATTTATCTGGAAGATTTGAGACTAGCTTTGACCTTGTTTTAGTCCCTGTTTCTAATCCCTTAGGGTGGGTTGGGTTTATGTCCAGCAACAGCATATAACTTGGAGGACTATGTGTGTCTCATATATCTTAGGCTCTTTCCATCCGTGTGACTAATTATCTTGGGAGGAACAAATCTTAGGTCCTATGCACTGGAAGCACTACCAATGTCCTAATGCATTTGAATTAGGGGTCCTCATCATCAGGGTACCAATATTCTTACGTCTGTCTCTGTAATTGGTACTAAAGGTTAAGGACCCATGTATTGTGTTCTTCACAACAATAATACCAGAATGGCAGATTTGTTACCACAAAAGGATACATGAACCAAAATTTTTATTTTCACGAGTCAATCATGTTAATCCTTCTCTACCCCCACTTCTTTCTGATACAACATGGTTCTGGAGATCCAGTTCTTTCATGTCCGTTTTTACTCTTCTAGGTCACCTTTGGTCTGTCTTTGCTTCTTCTAAAAATTTTATTATCTCAACTCTCCATTATGTCCAAACCACTAGAGCCGGTTCTCTTTTGGTGAAAGTCTTTGTTGCAGAGTCTTATTTTTTCTCATATTACCACACTTTCTCAGAAGCCCAATATTCCGTCTCGGCCAGCTCTGTATAGGAAATTTAGCTGAAAAACAGTTTTACACAACTTTTTTGTTGTTGTAGAGGCATGCTGAAAGCATTGAGTTTCAAGTGCTCTTTTCTAGACTTGAATCTGTGTGGAACATCTTGATCAATAACTCCATTTTTTGGATGACAGTCCCCAATTACATGAAAACACTCACATAAAGGTGTATTCTGCATCAGTATATATGATTCTCTCTTTAGATAGTTTTACCTCTCCAGACAACATTTGTTACAAAGGCCTTGTTCTGGAACCCCCTCACCTTTTCATTTATCCTGGTTTGAGTTATGACATGTAATTTTATCTTTGCAGGTTCTTAAAGGTCACATTGCACTGGGTAATGCTCGGTTTCCGAAAGGAACTAATGGTATGGCAACTTTAGTGTTTGTCTGTATTATGAGAATTGATTGAGCAGTTGGGACAGTCCAGATTTATGCTAGTGCTTTGATGTCCTGCTGATTAGTAGATGATCAATGAGTGTGAGAAGTGTACAAAATGGGATCAATCTTATGATGCTCTTACACAGCCCCCTATATTAATATATACTAAATATTGTGCATGTGGCTGCTCTTATCTGATGAATTGTGCATCAGGTCATGCTCTCGACATCCTTGCACGAGTTCCTCTGTGGAAGTATGGGCTTGATTATCGACATGGTACAGGTCATGGCATAGGGTCCTACCTCAACGTGCATGAAGGTGAGTGATGAAGTTTGATCTTATTTCTATTGGTTTGTGTTCCGGTATTGAAACAGGTGGTGGTCTTCAAGCAAATCTGCCAAGAGTGGAGTGGACTTGCTTGAAGACCGCCACCTGTTTCAATACCGGAACAGTTTGTATATCACACGAGTAGGATTTCTGGTGCTTATTTGTTGGACAGTATGGGCTGTGTGTTTTATTTGGACAATATTTAGCTGCATTACTATTAGAAGAAGAGAATTGAAATTACAACACAAAACTCACCTAAGTACACATTCTAATGCTAGCATTGAGGTGGCTGTCAATCTTGAGAACATTCCCTTTCTTTAGACGAAAACATGAATTAATGACATCAAAGAGGATAACCTTCTCAGATCTTGAATTCTTGATATCACCTTGTAAAATCATTTCTAGTTGTCAAAAAACCTTATGTTATTGTTACTGTTTTTTCTAGCTAATACTCCTATTAAGCTCCATTTTGTAACTATCTGTATTTGTGAGTTGAAACTCTAGTTTGTTTGTGTTTGAGCAGGTCCACATTTGATTAGCTTCAGACCCCAGGCTCAGAATGTGCCTCTCCAAGCTGCAATGACTGTAACAGATGGTTAGTATGTAATGTAGCAAACACTTCCATGTATCTCTAGGGACATATACATTTTGTTGTTTACTGATGCTTGCTCACATATAGTATGTGTTGAAGACATGCTCATGTATTGTAAGAAAGTAAAAGAGAATAATTACTGTAAGCAGTGGTAATTTTGCAATGAGCACTGGGACACCTAAAGGATGATTCTGATCATTGAAACCCAGTGACTATCTGTCTATCAGTAGCATTTTCTTATTCGTTTGTCTTGCTACATCTCTTTCTCTTTGTTAGGTCGCCTTTTCTTGGATACTTCAATTTTTTGACAATTTGCATTGAATGGGTTTTTTTTGCAGAGCCTGGTTACTACGAGGACGGGAATTTTGGTATAAGATTGGAGAACGTGCTTATAGTAAACGAGGCAAATACAAAATTCAACTTCGGTGATAGAGGGTACCTAGAATTTGAGCATATTACATGGGTGAGCTTTTTATCTAATTTTGGATTCTTTTTTCTTGTTTTAAAGTGAAATTTAATCTGTTAATGTATTTTTATACCGTTGTTGAATAGCCGTTGTCAACTTTTAAAGGAAATACCAAGCTAAGCTTGACCTGGTGAAAATGATTGCACTTTCCAACCTCAAGGTTGGGGCACTTTAACGGAAGGGAATCCATACCCTTTCTCCCGACTCCCAAAATGCTAGGAATGTTTGTTAGGAAGAAATGTGCAGTTTTAATTAAAACGAAATACTTTTAAGAATCAAGCAAGATATAGTTTCATCAATCCATATTCTATGGAACATGAATATTTTTGCTTTTTGTTTCAGGCTCCATATCAACATAAGTTGATAGACTTGAAACTTCTGACCCCAGAAGAGATAAGTTGGGTGAACACTTATCATTCAAGGTGTCGAGAAATTTTGTCACCTTATATGAATGAAACGGAGATGGCATGGTTAAGAAAAGCAACAGAACCCATTGATATGGTCAAGTCACATTAGCTACTGAATTAATTATATTTCCATATTTATTATTAAACTCAATCTTCAATTCTACAAGCTATTGCTATTGAATTTGTTTCTGTACCCTTTTGAGATCTTTGAAGCTAAATACCTTTAGAAGTAGTTAGTTTGAAGGCTCCAATAAGGACGACCCTATGTGCTTTTGAGGCACCATGGTCACTCACAAAGAAGAGTAACTGTGGAGTTGATTGTTTCTTTTCCATGTTTTTACTGCCATATTTCTATCTTTTTCAGGCACTTTCATTTCATGATTCTCTATTTGTTCTGTTCTCTCCATTTATTCGTTTGATTAACCCACCTTTTCCCCCTTCTACATTGATTTTCGGTTAAAAAATACCAGTGTTCTAACTCGTAATTTTAACGTACCAAATTTGAATTCTAATGATAACTAGTAGTCCCTCTTTTACTTGCCTTTATAACCTAATAATACACTTATAATATATGGATATGGAGGGAGTATGTAAAACAGTAAAAGTGTTCCCCTCCATTTGGATTTAATATATTTTCGATGTTACATTAACTATTTTAGGCGCTACGAAGAAATTAGAAATAGAGCACTTATTATATCATGTCTTTAAAAGGTGACCTGCTAGAATGTATTTCCTCTATCTCAAAATATTTAACACTTCTCTTAACACACTTGTCAATGTATATTTTTAACCATTAATATCTCTAATTCCCTATAAGTAAAAATTATAAAATGTTGATATCTTGAAAATATATGTTGAGATGAATCTAAAAACATCCCACATGACTATATTTTTCTTATGGAAAAATCACAAAGCACGGTCAAAAGAGAGTGTGGGAATAGTATAAAAGTCAACTGTGTCATGTATTTTAAAACGGAGGAAATAGTACGTATCTAATTAGGTCGTTTAAGTGTGGAGGAGTCGAGTACTCCTGTCTACTCTTCTATTAATCATCTTCTAGATAATGTTATATAGTCAAAAGAATATTTTTCTTATTTCATATGATTACAAAAGTTTGATCAGTATATTTGCCGGTGCACAATTTTAACCATTAATAACTTTAATTATCTATTTTCTTTACTTTTTAATAATTATCTTGTTGAAATGTGCACAACAGCACAAGGACCAAGGAGAGGAGAGAGCTAAAAAAGAACCATGAAAAAAATATTGCCAAGGATGTGAATGTTGCAAGTAATAAAGAACATCCTAAACTGAAAAATGTTGCAAATATAAAAAAGTGGAGGAAATATTGGTTAAAATTATAAAAAGTTGATGTGTTGAGAATATACATAGAGATTAATCTTTAAACATCTTATAGACTATCCATTGTGTTTATATATGGGTGAAAAATTATTGTCAAAATGAGTGATTTGAATAGTGCAAAAGTCAAACTATTATGGTTAACATGGGACAAAGGACTAATAATTTATCTTGTGAACTTGTGACATTTATTTTAATGTATAGTTTTATTCTAAAAAATAACTTTTTAAAAGTTTTCTAAAAGTAGATGGAAGTTAAGGTAATTATGCAAACTTATAAAAGCAACATAATATCTACGGTTTTTTCACCATATACCCCCGACAAATTGGAAAATTCACCATATACCCTTAATGTTCAAATATTCACCATATACCCCTGAGTTTCAAAAAATGTTCACAAAATGCCCTTTTCCTAAACGCCGTTAACTCACCGTTAGCTTTATTTACAAATTTGCCACAATTAACCCCTAAACCTAAAATCTAAACCCTAATCCTAAACAATAACCCTAACCCAACCCCTACCCCTAAACCCACCCCCTAACCCCACCCCTAACCCTAACCCCCTGCCAGCCCGCCTATCCCCCCCCCCTCGCGCCCCCACCCCCCCTCCCCTCCCCGTCGCGGCCCCCATCCCCTCCCCGCCGCAGCCTCCGCCCCTCCCCTGCCCGATTTCCCTTTCCCCCTCCTCGTCGCAGCCCCCATCCCCTCCCCGAATCCGGGTAGAATCCGAAACCAACCCCCCACCCCTCCCAGTAGAATTCGAAAACCCCTCCGCCGGTTTGAATTGGGCTCGATTTCTAGGGTGGCTCGATTTCTAGTCGGAATGAATTCTAGGTTGCTCGATTTCCGGGCATGGGTTGGTTCGAATCTTGGTCGGGCCGGCAGGGGGAGGGGCGTGGCTGCGGCGGAGGAGGGGAGGGATGGGGGCTGCGGCGGGAGTGGAGGGGGAGGGGTGGGGGGCGACGGGGGAGGGGGGGGGAGGGGTGGGGGGTGGGGGTGGGGGGCACAGAGGGGAGGGGAAGGGGGAGGGGGAGGGGGAGGGGGGTGGGGGGCGGTGGAGGGGAGGGGGAGGGGTGGGGGGTTGGGCTTAGGGTTTGGGGGAGGGGGCCGGGCTTAGGGTTAAGGATTAGGGTTTAGATTTTAGGGTTAGGATTTAGATTAGGGTTAAAGTTAGGGTTAGGGGATAATGGTGGCAAAATCGTAAATAAAACTAACGGCGAGTTAACATCCGTTAGCAAAAAGTACATGGTGCGCGTTTTTTGAAAACTGAGGGGTATATGGTGAATTTCCAAACATTGAGGGTATATGGTGAATTTTCCAATTTGTCGGAGGTATATGGTGAAAAAACCGTAATATCTAAAAGGAGATGGACAAGCTCAGGTAATTAATAATGCAAACTTATAAAAGCAACATATATAATATCATCAACAGTTCACCACAACATTTTTTTTCTAACTCACCACTAAACACTAATATAGAAGCAACTTGCAAGTCACATTCGCAAACTCCAGAGCTAACTAATGGACAAACATAATAATTTTTCCATCCAACAAAAATATCACGACGACATAAATATTACCCATCGTCTAATCTATTGATTTTTAGCGAAGTTTAGCGCATGCAACATGCAATACTACCCCATCAATTAGTAATACTAGCTTTCGCTCTCTGACCGTTCAACCTCATCTCACAATTATTGGCCACTTGCACAAATGACTTACAAGTTGACCCTTCCGTAGTCAAGGCTCTTTTTGCATATCCTTGCACTTCCTTAACTCTTTCCCTAATCTTCATACCTTCATCATCAACCATAATCTTGTTTATCAACTTCTTAATCTCCTCTCTACCCACAACCACTTTGGTTGGCAACACTTTGGGGCGTACCGCCACCCCAACCTCCTCGTCCATCAATGCTGCATTCATATTTTGTTCGGCGTAGAGTGGCCAAGCAATTATAGGTACACCATTAACAAGGCTTTCAAGTGTCGAATTCCAACCACAATGTGATAAAAACCCTCCAACCGACGGGTGAGCTAGTATCTCCGTTTGTGGGGCCCACATAGGGATCACTTTACCCAAGTTGCAGTTTCGGGTCATGAACCCGGGTGGCAAGTATTGAGAGATGATATGATCTTGACCGTCCATTACGTGGAAAAGGGCCCCAGCTCCATCATGCTCAATGGGTGGACGTACTACCCAAATAAATCTTTGTTGACTCATTTCTAAACCCCAAGCTAACTCTATGGTTTGTTGACTAGACAAGGTTCCCCCACTTCCAAATGAGACATAAATGACTGATTCTTTAGGTTGTTCATTTAGCCACTCTGATAATTCTTCCCCTAAACACTCCGGTCTAACCGGTCGAACTAACGGTCCGACCGGATAGACCGGTTTATTAAAGATCTCCTTTAGAACTTTATTGTTTTTCAAGGAAAAAATTGTTGCAGGCTCTAAGTGTTCCCAAGTATTAACCAACACCCCATCAGCTGTCCCTATATCAAGAGCAATACGAACGTACTCATCATAGTCCCTATTTTCGGGGTCGAAAACCGGGTCAAGTATATCATCATACTCCACCCGTTTACAACCCGGGATAATGAGTGGCCCTTCATGCTTCACTTGCTTATCAAGGAGGGGTACACACACAGTTTGAGCTAAAAACCACGCATTTGAAGGAATATAAACATATTTGACCATGTTAAACTCATCTGCAAGTGTAAGGAATTCGGTTCCGAAAAGGTCCACAACAAGTAGGGTCGGGTTCTGCTCCATGGACCCAAGTTCAGACCGTAGGCTCGAAACATATCCCCTCATCATGATGACAAGTCGGGTCATGATCTTATCGGTTGGGCCCATATGGGCCGAGGAGTCCACATAGGGGAGCACAACGAGATCATACAAGGGTTTGGGGGTGTTGGGCTGGTTATGAATGAGGTTGGGCTTGTTTGGGCCGGGCTCCATGGTTACGACGAAAATGGTAACGTGGAAACCATGGTGTGTGGTGAGGCGGTTGGCGAGTTCGACCATGGGAATAAGGTGGCCTAAGCTTGGGCTAGCAAGTAGAGCAGCATGAGGCTTTGTTGGGATCACCATTGTTGAATGTTGATGATTTGATGAAGAAAGAGAGAGAAAAGAGGTCAAAGTTAGAAATGAAATGTAGGAGGATCGGAGGTGGGTGGTGCAATGAAGTTTGAATCAAGAAGAGTATATAAAGACTGGATCTGTCGAAGTTGAAGAGTAATTAAATGAGACGTACGTACAGTTGTGAATAATATAGACAGATTTGAGATGGTCAATTGATTGTCACATGATTCTAAGATTTCTTTAGAAAAAAGTTAGAAAATTCAACACAACTACACAAGATTAGAGAGTTTTCTCTGGAGACTATCAGAATTTTTTAAAACTTATGTAATGTTTAAGGTCTTGTTACTTGTATCATTTCACCGTGTGAGACTGAGCTACCGTATGGGGAGAGTAGGGTCACGTTGGAAAACATATTTCTGGTCCACTTGTGTTCTCAAACCAGACTTTTTAATATATCAACCTTTTGACTATATATTAAATTTTAACCAAATTTATTTTTATAAATGTCCTATCAATGATTCATGCTTTAGTATAAGATAAACTAAACTTTTCGCTGATAGGGATCTTATACAATGACTTAGTAAAATAATCCTTTTCAACTAAATTAGTTGTTTTATATAATTATAAAAAAAAAAAATTGTTGTTCTATATGTGTGATTTTATGTAATTTCTAAGACGCAGCTTTCATCACTAAATAAATTTGAGACTTTGAAATAACAAAATTTCTTTTACGATGGTCCTATCAGTGGTTTATAATATATAAGACTCTTATTAATAATACACTTATATAATGATATCAAAGTCACTTATGGTTTCTGCTTTAGTATAATGTAATAAATAGATTAGTTTATTTAGATGGACCCAAATGATATTTTGATATCCTTTTTGAAGATGCACAAAAGTCTTGCTAGGCCATCCAAGTGATACACATTGTTTTGCTAGGTTATTAAAGTGAATTTTTGACTTATTAAACCATCCATGTGGAGAAAAAAAAACTTGCTACACACCCAAGTTAAAAAAAAAACTTGCTAAGCCATCACTTTGAGTGGAGTGTGACACTTGCTCTCTCATTATATTTTTTATTTTATTTCTCTCTCTAATTAATATTTTAATAGATATTATGATAATTTAGCTTCTTTATTTTAAAGAAAATTAAACTTTTTGTTTTGTTATGTTACCTATTTCAAAATTAATACTCTTTTTAAAAAAAAAAGTATTGTTTAATATATATACTTATCCTTTGGAATTTGGACTGAAATTATAACGTAATCCATATATTATGTGGATCTCAACTAATTTAGTTGGTTAAAGTATTGAGAGGTGGCTTAATTTAGTTGCGTTATATCAATAGCTTTTTAACTCTCTCTAATAAAAAATAATCCATATATCATATTATGCCAAAACTGAAATTAAACCCAAGAAACTAGTCATTCTTTCCCAGTATCAAAAATCTTAGCTTCTTTCCCCCGCACCACACCTTTTTAAAAAAAAATTTATGAATGAAATTGGACGAATTATGAGTTGCACACATTAACGGGCTAATGAAACACTCATCTTCTTTCAATATTAGATAGATCTATTGATGAGGCTGACTAGGGTGTAACACAATCTTGACACGATCATGCATACATAAGCAAATTAATTAAGTTTAAATTTGCCTGGTCGGTATTCAATTAAGCTCGTTGCCATTGACTAAACCTATTCAACCCAGAAAGGTGAGAGCTAACTCGATTAAAACTTGAGATACATATAATTTATTACCTAGCAGCCAGGGGTGTTAACAAATACCCAATCAGATTTGATAACCCGATCTTAAGGAAAAACGGCTGTAAAACTTATAATTTAAGGGTTGGGTACACAGTCCGGAAATCAAGGCCGTCTTAAAAAATTTGAGGCCCCTATGTAAATATAAATTTGGGCCCTAAATATAAAAATATTATGCATATATTGAAAAATGAAATAATATTTTCTACAAAATATATCATTGTTAAAGCTTATTTTTGATAAAATAAAGGCTCGGGTTTGAGCAAGATGGCTAAAAAACACTTAACTAAAACTTTTGGGCGCTTTAAAAGCGGAGTCGTATCTTTGTTGGTCATTTGCATGTCATGATTAGGCAGCCCTCTATGAAATAAATGCGAGTAGTCGAGTTAGGTATGAGTCAGGATTTTGAGAAGAGGTATGTGAAAGCCCACGATTTATAATGTTTCTTCGGTTTTTTGAGAATTTTAGTTAGCCGGTCTTCATTATTTAGACTCATTGATTTAGAGAAATAAAGAGGTGTCTATCTGCCTTTTAGACTTCTTGCTGATATGAATATTACTATCAAGGATTCAATCTCTCCGCTACATCTGCATGGGGACCGCATGGAGCAACTTCTGCATAACACTGACAAGTGACAACATTCTTAGAGAAAGGTCAAAGCAAGAACAAGTCTTTAATGAGTTCTTGGGATACCACACTCGAGACAAAGTCGTGAGATAGAACATAGGAAGAACTTATTTGCTCCACCAAAGTGATTTTTTTTTACTATACTAAAGGTCTGTTTGATTCAACTTATTTTGTATTATCTTATCTGAACTTATCTTATCTTATCTGAACTTATCTTATCTTATCTTATTTTTTTTCTGAAATGAGTGAAGATAAGTTGGACAGAACATCTTATTTATCTTATCTGATCTGATCTTATCTTATCTAATCTGATCTGATCTGATCTGATCTTATAAGATCTTAAATAAGTTAAAATAAGTTGAACAGAATATGACCTAAGAGATAACACTAACAAATATCTTCTTATTTTTTTTTGTTTTAGTAAAAGCAAAACGAATTTAGACATGATATAACAACTATTTTCAAGGGGATGACACGACATCATTATGTAGAATGTATAACACAACAATAATGTTCATCTCATAATCTTTTAACTACCTCGGACAATGCGTTATAAGAAGATCCACCCTCGCTCAAGGCCTTATTTGCACTTGCTTTCAACTCATTGATCCTTGTTCTTATGCCTATTCCTTCCTTATCCACCATCACCCTTCTCACCATTTTTGCTATCTCATCCCTTTTCACTAGCTCCATGCTAGGTTTCACATGAGATCGCACCGCAATCCCAAGATTTTGAACAAGCATAGTTGCATTCATTTTTTGCTCTGCATAAAGAGGCCAAGCGATTATAGGCACCCTATTTACAATACTCTCCAAAGTCGAATTCCACCCACAATGACAAATGAACGCCCCGATTGATCGATGGGGCAGGATCTCGTCTTGTGGAGCCCACATTGGCACAATAAAACCTACGTCGTGGGTTCGATCGACGAATCCATCCGGTAGATACTTAGAGAGCCCTCCCTCACCATGCATGGACTTAAACAAAGAACCGGCATTATCATTTTCTATAGGAGGTCGAATCACCCAAATAAACCGTTGCTTACTCAACTCCAAACCCAAGGCTAACTCAATAATCTGTTGAGCTGATATGGTCCCACCACTCCCAAATGAAACATAAACAACGGACTCATTTGGATGCCGGTCCAGCCATTCAATTAACTCGGGTTTTAAACCTTTTGGTTCACCCGTTCTAACCACCGGTCCAATGGGATAAACCGGTGCTTTAGCAATTTCTTTCATGAACCTTAAATCCTTGAACGCAAGAAGCGTCTTGGGCTCAAGATCATCCCATGTGTTCACCAAAAATGCCATCAACGGCGGCGATGTCGTTGCCCATACGGACGAAGTCTTTGTAAGGCTGTTCCTCGGGCGTAAAGGTTAGTTTAAGTAGATCCTCACCCGGGATCGGTTCACAACCAGGGATATAAAACGGTTCATCCCGGTTCACCTCTTTATCGACGTATGGAAGATATAAATTGTAGGACAAAAACATTGCATTAGAAGCAATGAACACGTACTTGAACATGTTAAACTCTAGGGCGATCGTCTCGATTGCCTCGGTACTAAACTGGTCGACGATCAGAGCTATGGGTTTGCTCTTCATGCCGGAGATCGCGGAGCGTAAGGCAGGGAGAGCATCCCTCATCATAGCCAACAGCGAAGGGATGAAGGACTTTTGGGATGGGAAGTCTTGTATTTCGGTAGGGAGGATCACGGTGTTGATGACCCCGCGCCACGACGAAATGGCAGAGCCGAATAGCTCATCCTCTGCACGGTGGACGGCAGGGGTGACGGCAAAGATGGTGATGGTCAGCCCATGATGCGCAGCTAGGCGCTTGGCTAGCTCTACTACGGGGATCAAATGGCCTGACCCCGGGCTAGCAAGGAGCGCAACGTGGGTTTTTGATGAGATTACCATGGTTATTAAAGGAGGACCAGGGAAAGGTATGATGGAGATGATCAGAAATTGTTGTGGTGGTAGTCATATTTATACTTATAGATGGATGTGGCCGTTGCTATGGTATGCATTTCAATGAATATCAAATCTTCAAATTACAATTAGAAAAAAAAATTAAGACTATGTAAGGGCCTAGACAATAAAAAATATTGTCCTAAACACATATGGTAAAAAATCGATAGATATACCGTGATTCTAGTGGTAAGAATTTTCATTAGTGACCTTAAAGGATTTTTTTAAGGTGAAGATACTCTCATCCTCTCACGTCCACTAAATTAGACTAATTAACTTTGAAGAGGTGTCGATTCAATAAGATTTTTCTTAATACTAGTAAAAAAAATATAGATACTATGTGTTATTCATTTCAAAAATTATCAAAAATCTTCAATGAATCCAAATACTAATTGCATTCACACGTAATTAGGTAAAATATCAGCACAAATCTGATAGGATTTATTTCCAAAAGTAACTAATATGACCATTGTAATATTATGTGGTATTCATAATCAAACCATTTATAACGAATTACTCCCTCCGTTCCTATTTGTTTTTCCGATTTAAATTTTTTTTGAGAGAGTAACAAGTTAAAGTAGGAAGAACACATAAGAATGAAGTTAGTATTTTTTTTAAAACTAGTTGTTGCACAGCGCGCCTACGCGCGCGGCACCCAAAAATAGTGTAATTGTGATATTCGTAATTTGTCAGGCGTCATTAGTCAATAACATTTTTTGCAATTGGTTTCAAATAGGTGGTAAGCACATGATGTGTTTGAACTACATTAGGCAAACCACAGAGGGTATGTGCTCGTACTAAAACTGGTTACACGTCCACATAACGTTGAAAAGAAATACATGGTATTGGTTGTTTAAAGTACAATTTGGACGTCTTATCTAGCAATTCCCGATAGTAATAAAATGTTGAACTAGTTAACGTGGAGGGTTCCAACATGTCTTTGAAGCATTTGTCAAGTGGAGCCTTGGCTTATTAACGTAACATGTCCCAGCGTAGCAATTCATGAAAGATGCAGGCAAATTCCTGTGTAGAGAGTGCAAATACACAAGGACCTAGATGGCGTGATCTGGATGTAAAAGCTTGTTGCCATGAATTCATTGAAGATGGTGGCAAATGCCTAGCAAGTGAATTGAAATTTACAAGGGATTAGAATATGTGTTATATTTGAGATTGGCATGAGAATTGATGTAAAGTGAGAATAAACATAAAAAGGCAAGATGTTTATATTGGCAGGAGATTAGCAATTTGTTCAGCTGACATGCTGAAAAGAGCTTATATTCGGCTGACATGTTGAAAAGAGTTTTACATTCTTTGGTGAAGGAAGTAAGAAACGTTGAGTCAGTGTCATTGGACGCATTTATTTTAAAAAAAAACCTTAAGAGTAAAGGGAAGTGTCATTTTTTACTTTTCTTGTCTAAATAATGATTAGTGTCAAAAGGGTAAGGGACTAAGGGTAGCTAGATTGGTGTCGGCGTTGGTCAAATAACCTATTTCTATTTATTTTTGGATAATATAAGAAAACAACTTGTATATGCCATTACAAACCTAGTTATATGACTACCTTTCCCTCAAGCATACAATGAATAGAATAACATTCCGACATGTCATATATTATAGATATTTCGAGTAGCCACTTAACTGTATACTAACATTACTAATAAAAAAAGTTCCATGTAAGGATTTCATGGTACTTATTCAAACTTTAAATTAGTCATGAATAAGATAAGTAGCAAAAAGTAATTCACATAAGACCCAAACTAAGAACAAAGATAGATTGAAATCTAAAGACATTCCAGCTTTTAAAATAGGTTGAATTCACCAAAGCGACTCCGGTTCATTGTAAAAACTTAAGCAGAACTTGCTTTCTAAAAAAGAAAGCATTGTACTCAACATGTACTTTCAAGGAACAATAGCCCATTTGAAGCTTAAGATTACCAAAAACAATATT
>CANSZD010001509.1:490000-590000 GCA_947648045.1 Beta corolliflora | reverse complement strand
GAACAAGCAAACAAAGAGTGAAATAGAAAGATGAACCGAATTTTATGTCTAGAATGGTGTAAATACTGCGACAATTGAAACACTCGCAACTCGCAAGAGAGCAGCTGCTACCTTATATATCTTGTTGCTTAATTTTATCAACCAGAAATTCCAAAGAACTTCTCTAATTGCACGGTAGTTTGTTAAAGCTGAACAATCCCATTCTTTGGCCAAGGTGAATCGAAATATTGATAGGAGTAACATTCCAAGTAAAGAAGCATAACGAGAAGCCAACCTCCAAGAAGAAAATGCACGTCAAGGACTTGTATAGCAAACGCACAAATTGATGATAGGTAAGACTAGCTTTGGCCTTTAAGGATGTAGATGCAATGTAAGAGTGTGTTTGGCTGGCTGTAAAATCTGAAGGGGGTTTTCCCACTTTCTTTTTTGCTTGGTCTGTAAAAGGTGAAAAAACAGTTTTTCAACTGGTGGAAATTGGAAAATAGTTTTTCTAATAGTGGAAAACATTTTCCTTCTCAAAGAAAGCGAAAACACATACATTTTCCTTTCTATTTTTCACCTTCCTCCCATCTATTGGAAAATATCTATTCAAGAAGAATCAATTTCCATTGGAAATATTTTTCGTCCAACCAAATGGAGCCTAAATGTAAAAAAACTCAATCAAGCAAGTGCACTGTATTTGTTCCAACAAGGCAAAAGTGATATGGGATGATTACGAACAGTAGGGTATCTTGTCCTTCAAAGAGTACAAATTGTTCAAAAAAAACATTTAAGTACTCTCGGAATTAAAAGTTTGTTCTCTTCACCTTATCTATTTAACTTTTCTTAACTATTATGAAATTTTCTTATTCTTTTTGAACTTTTCTTATTTTTTATGGACTTTTTTTAGTCTTTCTATATTTTTCTTATTTTTTCTTATGTTTTATGAAAATAAGCAAAAATAAGGTGAACATAACAAACCCTAAGAGAATTGCATTGTGATGCAATAAAATACTACGAGACATTATATTAATCCTCGCCATATCAGGCTATACATCTATAATCGCAAGTAGGGATGACAATTCACTCCGAATCCAATCTGAGTCGGACTTGATCTAACCAAAAGAATTCGATCCGAATTCGAAAATGTGAAAATCTGATCCGAATCCTTTGAAAGATGGAGCCTAGATATAATCCGACAAATTCGACCCGATTCTGAGTACTAATGTCACCTTATCAACTAAATGTACATTAGAATAAGACAATTAAGTTAACATTATTATAAAACAAGTAATATATATTATAGTTATAATAAAACACTTTTTTTGTGATTTTAAGTGATAAAATAGTCCGAATCCGATCCAAGGCAAAATAATCTAACAAAAATCTAGAAATAAAATCCGAGTCTGAACTCGGTCCAATCCAAACAAGATCTAAATAAAGGTGAGTCGGATATGAAATTTGTAAAATCCAACCCGATTCGATCCGTTGCCATTCCTAATCACAAGTCATGGAGACAAAAAGGAGGGGCACTAATGTTCAAAATCATAATTCGGTTTCAGAATACACTTTAAACATCAACCGAGCGAACTTGATGTTTTCTCTGAAATTAACGACAAAATATCCGAGTATCCAAATGATTACATGTACAGCGCACCATAGGGGCTACAACAAATCAGCAACCCCTGAATACAATGTGTACCATGATTATTTGATTGATTAGTTTTAGTTCATCAAACACTTTAGTATAGTATTTAGAAGTTTATACGGGTTATTATGGATAATTTTCTTCTTTGTAAATCAACTTTTAGTCTTATGATATTATCTAATAAAATGTGTTTAATTGCAAAATGAGAGCGTTAGAGACTAAGATTCCTGGTTAAGTGAGCAAAAGCAAGTGTTTTAACATCTGGACAAAACGCTCTTCCAGATCAAACCCTTCGCAATCTAAAAGATACTCAGATATTGAACCTCTCCCAGACTCCTCGGTGTTGTTGAATATGAAGGAGGCTTAAACAAGGACCCACCATTGAGTGCAAGCTTCTTTTGAGCTGATAGTCCATTCTCCAAATCTTGATCCATCAAAACTCCTTACAAATGCCATTATTCTTGGATGATTTGATGGATACAGATAATGATCATCAAGCGAAAGAATTTGTATATTTGTAGCCATTACAATTGGAGATTAGATTAAACATCAGAAGAATTTGAAGTTAATTAAAGAACTCAAAAGAAACATTATCAATGATGAAACTTCAATGGTTAGAATAGAAAATACGATAGTATAAAGAGATCAAGGAAAAATCAAATCATTTGCAAAGTCTTAACAGATAAGTGAAAATATATTTGCAGAAATTGTTGATGATTCCAAGATTTTCAGATAAATCAGTGATAAAATTGATGAAGTGACACCAAATTGATGCTACAAGTTACAAATATTTGAATTCCAGAAAGCAAAGAAGTCCTCCAAATGTCACACAACTGCTTTAAGAATCTCATACAAAGTATGCACTACATGCTTGGAGCGTGCTTAAGATGCTGTCATCAAAGTTCTCATACATTGCCATTAAACATCACTGAAATTCGAAGCTCACAAACATTGTAATAAACATGATTTGACATGACACCATAACTTAGTTCCATACAAACTGAATCTTTGGATGGTGCTTAAGTACTGCCATCACAGCACTCAAACACTGCAATTAGAGTAGCATAAATCAAGAACAAAAACAGTTAAATCGATAAGCCAACATCAGTTCATCACTGAAATTGGCTGCTGCTATTACAAATAAAAAACACAACTTTTTTTTTTTTGGCTGATTAGAATTACTACGCTAGTCACTATAGGTGCCTGAGTTACCCTCGGACTTTTAACATATACCAAAAGTTCTACAATTCTAAGCCTCTAAAACCAGCCTAGTTTAACAGTCACGACTTACAAATAAAACCTTATATTAACAACCATTTATGCTCAAGAAAAAAAAAAGAAACAGAGGAAGCAACATCGACAGTTGACACGGCTTTGCCTCCCAGTTTGCTTAAGGTAAAGACACCCTTTCATGTCATATATATGCTTTCCCAGACTATCCAATGTCTGCCCTATCATGATTAACAATATCAGGCCTCAGGAATGGCTCCATTTGATAGGAAACCTGTACAGTTGATTTTACTAGATACAACAATTTCAGCAAGTACCTGCTTTTTCAATTCAATTGGGAGAGGCAAATACGAGAATTGCAAGGGGTACCTTCAGCACCTAGCCTTGGCACTTCCAAGTGTAAGCTCCAAATCATCCACACCCACTTCATGTATTCTCTCGCCTTCCCAAGCCATAACAGCAGCACCATTTCCAAACTCAAATTCGGGACCATGTCCTCTCTCCATAGCACCTCCCCAGCCTAGAGGCACAGACCCATTAAGTGCACCCTGCATAGAACTCCTCTGGGCAACAGCTTGTTTCACAAGATTGAATGTAGGAGAAGATGGAGAACCTAAGGTAGGCCCTGTCTGGAAGCTCACCCATCTACCAGAATCGACAGTAGAAGCATCGGATTCATCACATTCCGGTATAGTTGGGGTAATGTTGTTGCGGCGTGTAGGGCTTGATGGGGCAGAAACAGCAAAAGCTGTGTGGTGAGCAGATTGTTGAGAGCCAGAACCATTAGAATTCGACAAGGATTCCCAGTCCGCTTTACGCTTGGAGCTCCTAGAAGTCGGGGAAGAGAGCGGAGGAGTTACAGGGGCACTACTTGATATACGAATAGGCGGCAGATTCGTAGGAATAGAAGCCAAATTGCGAAGGAAAGGGAGCAAGTAATTCGAGGGGTTTGAATCATAACGCGAAGGACTTGGGAAAGAAGATGATGTTGGGCTGGCATGGTATGAAGGTATAGGGCTGGGGTATGCTGATGATTGTGGACTCTGCTGAAGAGACGAACACGCGCTAATGTTGGCTGATGTGCCCGCCATATCCATTGGAGGTGGGTTGCATCCCTGTAATGCAACTACATTAGCATAGTGTACATATACAAAACTATTTCCATTAAATTCACAAAAAGTCCAACCACATGAAAATCACAATACTTGGGTACAAATCAGTTCACAGAACGGCAGATACAAGTCAATGAGTAAAAACAAACTAATTAATGGTGCGAAACTAAGAAAATCCTTGGTTTAGAATTGATTGAATCAAGAGTTAGCACATTACTTGTATAATATATATTCTCAAGGGTCAAAAAATTGTGAATCTAATCAAGCAGAAATGCAGAATAGAAAAGATACACATATCAGAAATCAGGTCATCCGTATACCAAAGTATCCAAGAAATAAACCCGAAATGAATCCAATTGAAAGCCAGAAATCAATAAATCAGAAATTAGGGATCTTAAGATAACAATCCATCTGAAATTGCATAGAAAATATGAAATCGACACAAAAGCAAACAATTAAAATCAGATCTAAAAACAGAAAAGTAGCAATCAGATGAAGAAGAAACAAAACAAATACCTTGCGATAAGTAGTGCCATCTTCTTCAACAATCCAACCAGCTTCTCTACAAAGGGCTTTCAAAACCTCGTTATTATCGCAATGTTTAGGGAGCTTATAACTACCTTGAGCTCGAAGACCAGTGAAGATCTTAGCAGCAATAGCTCGTCTTCTTCTCTCTCTTTTCTTGTTGTTTTCTCTCTCTTTCCAAGTAGGTAATCTTCCTGTTGCTCCCCCCATTTTTTTTTTCTCTCTCCTCTTCGCCTCACACACACAAACAAAGGATGCAGTTATGCTTATTATTCACTTTCTCTCTCTCTCTCTCTAAGTTTCTATGCTGCTGAAAAAGCGTGTGGATTGTCTAAGTGATGCTGCCTTGGACTTGGTGCGTGCGTTGCGTGGGTTTCTCTCTCCTCTCTCTTCAGTCTTCTGTATATGGCAGTTAGACAATCGTGACAGGCTGCTCACGAGGAGAATGCCTCTCCACAATACTCCCCCGCCCCACTCTTTTTCTTTTTTTCTTTATTAAGGGGAGTTTTTTTTTTTTTTTTTTTGGTAAATGAGGAAATAGATATAATAAGGGGATTTGTTGGAATGAGGACCTTTTACAAAAGAAATGGAGTATTGTATTACTACTACTAGGATTCTTATTACAGTATTTACGACTCGTGGCTCGTGGGTTTACTATCCAAAGATTCCCTTACCCCTCCCTTTTCTTTTCCCCCAATTTATGGGTTGGATTATTATATGTTTATTATGGATAATTTGTTAAATAGGAGTAATGCCAATTTTTATTTTTTATGTGCAAAATTGATAGATTGTTTGGCAATTTTTTTGTTGGTTGTTAGTTGTTGTGTGTGTGTTTGACTTGGCTACTTTGCCGAGTTTTTTTTATTGATTGTTTATATTGGTTGTTTATTGTGATTGGTAAAATTAATTATTTGTGACTGATAATTCATGCAAAGTTAAGAATTAAATGTTCAGTTTACTTTTAGCTGAACTAAATCTAGTGAAAATTAGGTGCATCAAGTATTAGGTTGAGTTCCATGTCTTGTTTAAATACCTACATTATTTAGGCTCTGTTCTGTTCAACTTATCTTAACTTATTTTAGTGGTCGTTTGGTTTACATGGGAAGTCAAAATTCCCATGAAATTACAATTCATAGGAAATAAATTACTTAATCAAATTCATGAAAAATTGGTTAAATTGTTTGGTTGATAATGAGGGAATTAAATTCCCATGGGAATTTCTACTTACCTAGGGGGACCTAGGTAAGTAACTTCCTCCATTTTGTGGGTACTCAAAATTCAAAGGAATTTCTAATTCTTTCATTTTGCTATTTTGTTCTCAACCAAACAACTCACTAAATTTTCAATTCCTAGGAATTTCTATTTCCCATGTTTTCTTATATCAACCAAACAACTTATTAGAAAAAATAAAATAAGATAAGATAAGATAAGAAAAAAAAATTTACAGGAAGAAAAATGATTTCATTCATAAGGGATCGCCAAACGGCAGTTACAATCAATTCCTGAAAAATCGAAAATTCCAACACAAGTATATAATACCTTAGAACTAGATACATCGCAGATTTGATTAAAAATAGCCCTAATAAAAAACTTCACCCGAAGCAATACAATCTGTGAATTCGCTCTGATTCGGCTTAACTTCCGCTGATGCATAGTTGAAGCAAACGGACCCTTATAGTTATTTGTATACATCATACGACAATTAGTTCTTAAAGTGAATCTGATTGTTACCATACAACAAATTTGATTGTTAATAGATCAACTCTGATTGTTCTACAACAAATTTGATGGTTAATATATCAAATTTGATTGTTCCTATATTATTTTTTATAGCATGTTCATGATACAATGGTATTGTTCCACACATTTATGAGGTTTTTCAAAAAACCAAAATTTATAACATTATGTTTATTGGAAAATAAAGTTGATTAATAATATCATTGTAATCTATTATACTTAAGATAAGACTTAACTAGTGATAGGCCAATGGAAGAGCATACACTTAAAAGTAAGTGTATAAGTTTTTACTTGGATGTGAGTGAACCTAAGTTAGAGAGATGGGATCTTGAGTTAATTAAAGTCACAAAAGAGTATGAGATAAGATAATACTAGTGAAGTCTCAACTCTCAAGTGTCAAGAGAGATGACTTTTTAGGGAAGTGTGAGAAGAAACAAGCTTAAGAAACTACTATTAGGGTTTTTATTGTGAGACGAACTCAATTTGTGGCCCAAGAATATAATAGGTTTGTAAATCAGATTGTAGAGTTGGACTCAAAATTCCTTGAAGTCGATTTAAAAAAAAAACTTATTATAGGCCTATGAGGTCTTTTTTTAAAAAAAAATTACAATTCCTTCCTCTTTTTGTGTTCAACTAATTAATTAACATGGTTTATATAAAAATTCATTCAAAGTTTTAAAGTTAGTCAATCTGGCATGGTGTTTCTTCTTCAAAGCGTACTCCATATCTCTATTATATAAGGCAACTCTTAGAGCATTTGGTGTCCACCCTCTTTACCCAAAATACCCCTAATAATCAAACAAAATTACATAAACTACCACAATTTAAATTAAAAACGGAAAACTAAATTAAGAAAAATAAAAAGGAGGGGAACTGATCCCTTAGCAGTTACTAGATTTCCTGTAAAAAAAATAGTTACTAAATTTACAACAACAACAACAAAAAAACCCAACACACTGACACACGAACACTCTTCATCTTCGTCCTCTTTCCAAACTACAATTTAACCGCAAATCCTCAATTTTTCCTGTGCATATCTTCAATTAACTGTACATTCTCCGTTCTTCCTCTTCGAAGCCCCTACACAATTATAAACTGAAAATCAACAACAGGTAATTACAAAGCAGAAATATAATTGATTTCTACATAAACCCTCAACAAATTTAAAGTCTAACTTTTTTTTTGTTATTTTAATTTTGGAAGCTAAGAAATTGAAGCACCATAGACAATCAAGAGCAACAAGCACCGCAATTGCAAGTTCAATGAGAAAAATGAAAAAAGGTATTCTCACAAAACTTCAAATGCAAATTGTTTGTATGAACAAGGAAGAAACCAAATTTTACATAATAAGAGTATAAGACTGTAAATTTCTACCTCCCCATACTCTGTAAAAGAGGTGCACTCCAACACTCCAAATTTTCTGATAAATTTGAAAACTATTCCCAAACAAAATTTCGAATAAAAGTGAAGCCTCCTGAATCTGATTCTGACCAATCGCATATTTATTTTCCTTGATGCCCCAACAATGTAAGAAAGGTGTAGTGAAACCTCTCTTTCTCTCTCCTAAAAATGGTTGTGTGTGTATGTGAATTGAATTGGTTGAGAGGAGGTAATGGTAATTAAAAAAATTTGCATCGAAAACACCTTAATCTAGGCTCCAACTAAAGTTAGAATTGAATTGCTATTCAAGGTGTAGTGAAACCTCTCTTTCTCAACTCCTAAAAATGGTTGAGAGCAGGAGGTTTAGAGAGAGAGGGGACGAGGATTTAGAGTAAGAGAGCAGGTGAAACACAACTACAGTAACAAATAACAAACCTTAAATAGCATCACAAATCAATAGAAAAAACTCATTACTATATGTCTATGTGCATTTATATTATAATGGTGTTTAAAGGACCTTCCAGACCAATTTAGTTTGGTTTGGGTTTTGTTGGGCTTTGGCTATGATGTTCTTCATCATTCATTCTATCTGATTAATTTACCTATTAGGAATTGGGACACAATTAAAAGTTATGGCTCCTTTGCTGAAAACCAGTATTTTATATGTTTATTTTGTATACTTATGTTTATTTTCTATACTTTGATGTTACATTTTGTTGCGATATTGAGATGTTTGCTAATTACATAAATGTTGTTACATTTTACTTTACATGACTTTGTGATCAAATTGTATTGGGCTTTCAGATCTATACATCAATTTTAAGTTTATTTTCTTTGACATTGATATGCACTTATAAAGTTGCCATATATAATAGAGATATTACTAAAGTTTGTGATTAAATTGAGCTTTATACCGGGCTTATCAGATATTCGTTTAAAAAAGAGATTATTATCTCAAATTGAGCTTCGTATTGAGCTTTGAGATAAAATCATTTGTGATAAAATTGCATTCAAAATGATATAAACTGAATAAAAGATATAACACTAAAGGTCGGTATCGAGTTAGAATAATAGAAGACGCGAAAATCCCTATAAGAATTCAATACAATAAGAATATTAATCATTGTTAAAATTAAAATTATATGACATGGGTGGAAAAAGAGGAGAAAATAGATGAGACATGTTACCAAGAATGGAATAAGTAACAGTGTATAGATTAAAAAGAAACAGACCAAAAAGAAAAGTGCGTATATTAAAAAAAAACGGAGGGAGTATAAGTTATCAAATATGAGTAGGTAGTCACTATCTCTATTCTATAAGGTTACTAATCATTCTTAAATAAATTAAATGTAAGTTATTGATCCTTAAAATTATAGGGTAAAATCGAAAAAAGGTATATATATTTAGTGGTGTCAAACTGTATTTTATTGCTATAAAATGCAAATAAAACACTAAATATTTAGGTTAAATAATATTATAAAGCTATAAAATTGCATTCAAAATGATATAAACAAAATAAAAGATATACAAAGGCTAGAACTGAGTTGAAATAAAATTTTTCAAATCTCTATGAGAACCCATACTATATGGTTATTGATCATTGTTAAATAACTTTAAAATAATTTTATTAGTCCTTAAAAGTTATAGTTGGATTAAAAGATAAAAAATATAAACATCTAACTTTGATAACGATTTTGCACGCATCGCGTGCATATAAGGCTAGTAGATTACGATGGGAACCATGTTGTTAATTGGCTGCACAAGTTAGTTTCTTTTTGTGTTGTATCAGAACTAATTCTATTTTTTTAATAAAAAAACATAACAAAAATTTATGTCATATATATATGATAAATTTTCTATTGATAGATATGGATAAGTATGAGATGATTTAAATGACAAATAGACATATCATTCACTATATAACTTGATGAAATTTCATTACTATTTTGACTTTGTATTTTATAAATTAATCAAATATTAGATTAACTTTTTAGTCAAAACCTCCATAGTTTTCTATCCACTACATTTTACGATTATCATATATATTAAATTTTATAGAATACATGGTTGTATATATACATGAGTTGAAGACACCAAGGACCCTTGGGTCCAATGGTATGACTTCCTATCTCCCACATGGGAGACCAAGGTTCAAATCTTGGTGGAAGCAAAATTTCAATATTGTTGGGGGGGAGGGGGTGTGGGGGCTTGTTGGGCCTGGGTGAGTGGTCACGTGCGAGGCGGCGAGGAGAATTATCTTACCACGGGTTCCCGAAAGGGCCCCAAAAAAAAAAAAAAAATATACATGAGTTGAAGACTGGTTTGGAGTATGTATGTATGTATGTATGTATGTATGTATGTATGTATGTATGTATGTACGTACGTACGTATGTATGTATGTATGTATGTATGTATGTATGTATGTATGTATATATGTGTACGACTATACGTACATACGTACATATATGTATGTATGTATGTATGTACGTACGTATGTTACATTTTTTTTTAGATAAAATGAAGACCCCTTGCAAGTGGGGGAATTTGTGGATATCACTTTCTACACAAGAATCAAACACTTATTACAAAGATGGAAGGAAGACCTCCAACCAACTAAATCGACCTTAATTCTTATATTACATTGTTAAAACGAACGTAATAAAGCAACGAAGAATTAAAGAACAATCGACACAAGAATTAATGTGGTTCACTAACAGTGTGTTAACTACATTCACAAGCAAAGAAGAAACGCTTTTATTATTTTTTAGGCAAAACCCTCACACTTGATTAATCCTAACGCCAAGTAATTTAAAACATATTTCAATATACATCTTGTTTGAATGGGTGGATGTGGATCTCTCTCTCCTTTTCCTATCTACTTATCTATCTCTATGGAAATGGGCCTTTAAAGCATATGGGTAAAAGTCATGGTCAATTGTCGAGGAAGGCCACAATCAGCCAATTGGTAATGGGGAAGGCACGTGCGGTTACAACTAAGATGATGGGGTCAGAGGGGACCGCCAACTGGCTAATGATGCCCGAAGTTGCCAAGTTATTCCTAAAACAATTGGCAAAATTTCCACACACGTGCATTGAGTTAGCATTAATTTTTGTTTGATGCCACTTTTAATTCCCCATTATCCTGTTGCTCATCTCAGCAATATGCCAATATTACTTAAAATCTTTGGAATATTCTAGTATTTTTAAAGGTGAAACGAACGTATCTTATAAGTGATTTTCACACTCTCCTTCAGTCCATCTGTTTCTTTTCTCACAGGAGAGTACATTCTAGACGAGGGGAATTGAAATTTGAAGGAATAATTTTATAATTTGAAGTTTGAAGGAAAACCGAATACTCATATTGGCAATTAAAGTGATAGGTTGATACTCCATCATTTAGAGGAATGCTTGATTTATATTGTGAAATTGATTATGGGATCCTAATAATTATTATCTTAATATAATGTAAAATTAGCTTATTTTATTGGTAAGATTTAGGGAGTGATAGCTATATAATGTAAGATCAAATTTTGTCTATAATATTGTCTTTGTGATGGCTGATCGATTTATCAAATTGAAAAATTAAAGTGATAGTTGATACATAACGATACTCTAACTGATCAATTATTTCTTTACCTTTAGTTTGGACAAAGTATTATATATATCATTAGAAGAAGTAGTAATCTTTGAAGTAATAAGGTAAGAGTCACTACTACATAATTGACCTAAAGTAACATTCTATGGTAACACTTTTTGAGATCCAACTTTCATTAATACATAGGTAACACTTTAGTAACACTTTATTGATGTGTAACACTTACATGTAACACTTTTTGGTAGGTAACAGTTTAAAGGTAACACTTTTTGGTAGGTAACACTTTGATGGTAACACTTTTTGATATGTAAAACTTTGAGATAACACTTATTTTTATAGGTAACATTTCAACTCTTGAAGGTAACACTTTTTGATATGTAGTATTTCAAGGTAACACTTTATAATAGGTAACATTTCAATTTTAGAGGGTAACACTTTTTTTTGTAAGTAACACTTATAGTATTTTTGGTAACATTTTAGGGTGTTGCATGGTTATTTAATATCTATTCTAGCACTTATTGTCTTTTCAGGTACCTTACTAATTAAGCTAATTATCCAAAATCCTTTTAAGTGTTTGGTAAACTTTGAGATAACACTTATTTTTATAGGTAACATTTCAACTCTTGAAGGTAACACTTTTTGATATGTAGTATTTCAAGGTAACACTTTTTAATAGGTAACATTTCAATTTTAGAGGGTAACACTTTTTTTGTAAGTAACACTTATAGTATTTTTGGTAACATTTTAGGGTGTTGCATGGTTATTTAATATCTACTCTAGCACTTATTGTCTTTTCAGGTACCTTTTCAGATACCTGTAGGAGGCATAGCATAGCGAGCACCAATATCCGTTTAAGTGTTTTCCAAGTAAATAGGCCATGGACATGGTTGCAGAACCTCAAGCATTGGTCTCGGAATGACGGAATCCACAACCATGGACATGGTTGCATAATCACTTGCAGCAGTGAAGATTAATGAAGAGGTTCATAAGAAGAATCGCATTCAGTCTCGAACACCAAGAAAACTCGCTTCTTCTACCTTAATCTTGCCAAGGTTATCTGTATCTCTCTTCTTTGTTTTTTTTCTCTCATTTCAGCTTTCTCTATCTGTTTTTCAATTTTAATTCGTTTCCATTCTTTTCGCAATGCATCTAATTTTCTCGTTGCTGGATTCGACGATATCGGTTTAAGGATACCTAATCTTTGATGTTCAATCAATTCGGAGCAGTATTAGTTATAGAATCTATGGTTCTAGGGTTCAATTCACTGCTCATGCTGCTTCGAATTCGTTGTTCACTCTACTGATTTTTAGGGCTTGATTTTGAAATAAGGTATTCTTCGAATCCAATTTTATGGTTTTATTGGCTGGCCTTTATTCTGCGATTAATAAGGTTTTCAGTGATCTTCTAATCCAATTTTAGGGTTTCGATTCAATAAGCTTTACAACCCCTTAATTGATTTGTGGCTTTTTGATTCTAGGGCTTAGAATAGGTACGCATGTATGGGTTTCTTAGTTTTTAGTAATTTTATTTAATTGTGCGGAAATATGAATTTTGTAAAAGTTTTGGTCAAATCGAGGGTTGCATTTCGAGGAACTAATCTTTTTATAAAGATAAGTTTGTATATCTTCTGTGAAGTAAGGGTTGCTAGGTTGATCATTTTCATTTTGTACGTTGACCATGAGATTTCTACTCTTTTCACCCTCAAATGTTCTGGCTATTTACTCATTATTAAACTGTTCCCACCCCTTTGTGTCTGGCTGCTGTTTTTTCAATTAGGATGTAAGCTAAGGAACACAACCTATTTCCTTTATGTTTGGCTTTCCAGGGGCTGACTTACATAGTTGATGATTGGGTTTGGTTTGGTTTTTTGGATGGGTGGTGACAGTTGATATAGGTCTATGCATTAGGATATGCTAGATATCATTGTTTTTGCATTTCTTATGCAAGTTTGTGATAAGAATATGGAAGAAATTTCACAATTTGATTATTTGGTGCCAGGGTTATATTGCTTAGATGATGATGATCTCATCTTTTATTTCTTTTTAAAATGCAAAGCCAAGAGTATGTTTTATTTGTTATGTGAAGTCTTTGTATGATCATCAATAGCAACCATCACATTTCTTTTAATGGGTTGAACATAATTCGGGGGAAGCAGCTAGCAGAAATGTCATTCATTGGAACACGCAATGTTTATAGGCGCCAAGGAATGTGTAGACGGCTACATTCTACAATTAAACAACTGTATTTAAGATTCTCTTTATTAGTTGGAAACTGAATATGGTCAATTGTTGATTTACTGTCACTGTGTGATCTATTACTTCATGTTATCCTCCTTAAAATGCATCATTTTCTGTGTCTTTTGTGTCTTTTCTATACATATGGGAAAATAAAGTGAAAATCATATTACAAGTACAACTTCTTGAGGACATACGACAAACAGATCAATCTATCAAATTATGTCAGGAAAGTGGAAATGCTCCAGCTTCATGTGCCCAAAAAGAAGTATTCTCATAACTTATGTCCATGTATGCCTTGTCATACGCCCTGAATTCATAAACAGAAAGAGTTCATAACTTATTTCTAAATTTTTCACTAGGATATAAAGTGGAACAAATGAGACATTAGCTTCAACTTTATTGTCATATAGACCAAGATATATATACCTGCATATACATTTAGTACTAGCTGCCATCCAGGCTCACAAGAAAGAAGAAAGACTTGTTGGAACACTAAAGAAGTTAGAGCTGGAAGAGTGTGTGTTTTTTGGTTTGAGTTCTTTGCATCATATATTGTAACACAAATGTATTAGCCTGATAGTTATATCAATTACAACTTCTTTTTTTATAGGAAGTAAGATCAATATGGCAGGTTATGACAGGTTATTGAGTAATTGTATTTACGGCTCATGGAATAATATGATTGGTGATGAGGGCATATGCGTGCATACAATATAAAGTATAGACTGTTTCACATGATCTAATTAGGTTAGTAATTGTTGTATAAACTTTTTATACATTCTGGTTGATTACTACTGGATCAGATTTCTAACACTAGGTTGTACCCTTGCTGAATATCATGCTATGCACATACTATAGTCAGCATTACAGGTTAGGGAGCGCTCTAAAATTCTTTACTAGATGCATAGACTAGCAACCCTATTCTTTTCCTAGAGGTCTACAAAAGTGTAGTGCCTTGTTATGCCTCATATAGTCATACATTTACTATACTTGTTTTTCTTTTTACAACAAGTATATCAATAGTCCTCTTATCATATAAGACTTTGAAGATTCTTAATTTTTTTGTTCTTACTGCAGGATGATGAAGATAATGGATTAGAGTAGCAAGTAGGCATGATGCTTCGGGAATCATGCATACATGGATAGGGTGATTGGAATTGAAGGCGAAAGAAATAAATGACTTTAAGATTAATTTAGTCTTACTTTAGGAGAGTTATATAGATTATGATTGGATTTTCATATCAACTATCTATATTTTGAACGTAATAGTATGTTTTCAATTATATTGACGAATACTACTCTTTCGCTCGTTCTTTACAATGACCATTGAAAAATTATACTTATTTATATCAATAATATTATTTTATTTCCTCTTTTTTTATTACGTTTGTAGGTTTTAGTATTATCATTATTGTATATGTGCCGACAAATTAAAAAATGTTACAATAAGACATGTGAAATAGAAGTGTTACTATAAAGCTAGCTAATAAAAAGTGTTGCCTAATATCTAATAAAGTGTTACATATGCTGACTTAAAATGATACATAATATCTAAGAAAGTGTTACTATAATTCAAGACATGACATAGAAAGTGCTACTATAGATAAACAAAAGTGTTACATAAAAAATTATGAGTAACACAATAAAAATGCTACATTAGTTTGGAAAAAGTGTTACATTAGAGAATTTTGAGTAACACCTGAGAAAGTGAAACATTAGCATTGAAAAGTGTTACCTTAGAGAATAGGTAGCACGGGCAGATGTTTCACTTATAATAGTGTTACCTATTGCCTAAAGCAACACTTTTATGCCTTTAAGTAACACTTTTGGGGTGATACCTTAGACCAATTATGCACTAGTGAGTTATCAATAATTACGTTTTTTAGTTAGTTAAATTCAATTAATATTAAAAATATGTTCATGAAATAATTATGAAGGTCAGGCAAGATATTAACAAATAATTTTTTCGGACAAAAGGTACCTTATTAGCAACCCGAATAAACAAACCGTATTTAAATAAACTAGATATAATTAGCTTATAACATATCAAATAATGTAATTGAGCAGTTTATGTGAACCATTATGTAATAACTTAATTTATCAATATAATCCAACAATAGGTAGCAAAATTAATGCAAAAAGTAGCTAATAATGTTCAAATCCAAAATTACAAGGTAAAAAGTGTCAAAAGTACCTACATACATAATTTCCTTATACCTAATTAAGAAAACTTATAATATACCATGTGAATTGTGAAATATCGCATGAAACTAAAATCAATAGAGTCCATTTTTTTCCTTCTCAGAAGCTAACAACATGAGAGTGAAGGGACCATGAAAGATATACCGCAAGATCTTATTCCCCCCGTTGCAAGACCTTGGTGAAAAGAGAGGAATAAAGAAAATCATTAGTACACCTAAAAGCACCCCTCCGATAACTAACACCAAAATAGCCAACCAATTAGCTACATTATGCAACATAACAAAAAACCCCGCCATGAACGCCACACACATGGTGGCGAGGGCAATTCCTAGCAACGGAAGTGCGACGTCGAGCGATAATAGGACGAGCCTGAGATCATCAAGGTGAGCCCAAATGAGGGTGACCGCAGCAAGGATGGCGCTATACATTGAAATAGTGTTGCAGATCACGAACACTTTAAAGGCAGCCTTGTGGGCGAGAGTAGCCATGCCTACGTGAGGATCATTGTTGTTATAACCACCAGGGATGTTCGAGGCCGAAGCGTAAGTTACGGTGGCTACAAGAGTGGATACCAATAGGAGTGTGTTGATTCTCTCCTTGTACTTGTTTTTCTTTTTCACTTTTGGATGATTACTACTTACTATGTTTCCTTTTTTCTTTTTCTGTTGAAAACTTACTATGTTTCCTTGGTCATCGAGTACCACGGAAACAGTGGAGGTATTTTCATCACTTACAGCTACAGGTGAGTGTTCATTAGTGTGGCTACCTGCGCTCATGTCTGCTGGCGTATCAAGAGCGTTTATGTGGTATAATTGTGGTGCTCTTGGAACACCCGCATATATCAAGGATAACCAAGCCAACCGCTGCAAAATTTAAGATTGAATTACTTATCAATAGTATCAATTTTTTGTTTTTAGAGAATGTATATAGTATCTTTTTAAGTAAACATATTACATAGTAAATACTAGCCTTGTATACACACGATGCGTGCGACAACATATTAGTATTAATATCCTGAATCGTAAAAAACATTAATATCACTGCGAAAAATAAACATGTACTTTGTACTTACAATTTATTTTTACAAAACATAGGATTGAAAATGAATATAAGAGAAGTTGGTCTATGCTTACTTTTTTCTTGAGCTGATCAACTCCAGCCTGGCCCGGTTTTTGGGCGGGCTTGGGCTGTTGTTTTGGGCCTGCGGGCGGGCCGGGCCCGGTCCGGCCCAAATATTTTTTTTTTGGGCGGGCTTTGGACAAGCCAAAAAAGACTTTTTAGTCTACATTTTGGCCCGACCCGTTTTGGCCCGCAAAAGCCCACTCGGCCCGCCCCGAAATACCGGGCTTTGGGCACAAATTTTTGGCCCGGATTTGGGCCCGGCCCGCACAATGGGCAATTTTTTTTGCGCGGCCCGGCCCGGCCCATGATCACCTCTACTTTTTTCTCAGCAAGTTTAATTATTTCGCTTGAATAATATCTTGACTACGACAATTATGAAATCGAAAAATACAAAGATCAGTAATACTCTTTTTTTCTCGGTAATTTGTTGAATTATGTTCTTTGTAATTGTTATTGAATATTTAGGTAAAAGAAAACTTTGTATTTGTGGCTTTACAATTGTTGGAAAATTTCTTTGTTATGTTAGTTTCCTCATCGTAAGTACTCTTTTAATGGTAATCAATCTCAAACCTATTTACGTTAGTTTTCTCTTTCTACAACTTTCCTTATTATACACAATTGTAATGCAGGAAATGAATGAATAATTTTGAATTTTTTTTATGTTTCAAATTAGGGGTATATAAGTCTTTTCATAGGGGAACACCATAGCTCCCCTTGGCTTATCTCTATTATATAAGCCAAGGGGGGAGCTATGGTGTCCCCTCTTGAAAAGACTTATATACCCTTAATCTCACAAAATAATAAAGAAAAGATTTTCTTAATTCTTTCCTCATTTACAAATATGGGTATAAGGAAAGTTCTACATTACCAAAAAGAATTACATAAAAATGTGAAAAAAGAGGAAACTCACAATTGAAAATATAAACTGATGACTAAAATCAATTTTTAAACAATTATAAAAGCAAAGAGTTATAGAGATTATTATTATCTAAACTCTCAGTTGCAATAAAAATTTCAAATAACATGCATTAACAAACCATAAAAGAATTAAGAAACTTTAGAGACTATTCATTTTTTTTTTTGGGTTCACAATCAGTTAGGATAATAAATAATTAAAGAGATAAACATACATCATCAGATAATACCAATTTATAATTTTTTTTATTGAAGCACTATTCACCATAGTATGCCTAAAAAAATCAATTACCCAATGAAATTAATTTGAACTACTACACATAAAATACGCCTATAAAGTATATGTATTTTAAATAAATAAAAAAACATAACATAGATCATTGTTTAAAAGGAGAGTTGTTGAATTATCTACCAAATACAAGATAACATGTCCTACCTCGACATAGTCCTTTAAATTTCTGGAAAACATTACTCTTTACACTACAACAATGCAAATAAAAAATCATAACGCTCATCAATATTCACCATAAATATTACACTCTTAAGTTAGTTTTTAACACATTTTGATGTTACTATTAATATTAATATACTGTCGCATGCATCACGGGCATATAGTGCTATTTTTGCTTATATGAACTGATTTGAACTTATTTTTCTTTAAAAATAACTTCTAATAAGTTGAACAAAACAAAGCCTTTTATTGAAAAAACTGTCAACTTAAACTACTATAATGAGTTGTCGCTGCATGTAAAACTAACTACCCGATATTACGAAATATCACAATGAAAAAATTGTCGTCGCATGCATCGCGTGCTTAGAAAACTAGTATAATAGAGATATAGGTAATGTATTTCACTTAGAAAAAACTAATCAACAATGATGATAAAAATATAGCAATATGAGGCCTTGCTAGTAAGCCAGAAAAGAAACGATAAGGAAAGCAAGACAAGAATGGATTTTTTTTTCATGGATAGTAATTGAAGAGGGTTCAATAGTACTTTATATGAATGAAATTACTGTACATTGAAGACTGAAGGCGGCGTTTATATTAAGGATTAAGGTCTAGGGATAGCTCATATTATAACCCTTGAACAACTAACTGCAAAGTGTTTAATGAGATTATTATTAACAAGAAATAAAAATCTATATGGCTTCCAAGATCCGAACAAATGTATGATTACGTTTTAATCAGTGTGAGAGGTGAAATGCATAAACGAAGCATTTAAGAGGAAAGGAATTCCGTTATATTTGTAAATCTAGCAAATAACTTTCATTCCACATAATATTAACACTAATTATACTTGAAGAACACGTGCATCGTACCATCATATACTCTAGGTGTGGATGATTGTCAGGTGATTGTATAATTAGTGACCAAGTATATGTAACAGTTGAAAATTGTTATGTTTATTTTTCTAAATTAATTTTACACCATGGTCATATATCTTGCATTTTCACTTCCCCTCGGCTCCTTTCCTCAATCCCCGTTTCATTTTTTTTTTTTTAAATTTTTTTTTTTTTTTTTATTTACTTTTTATGTTTAATCCCTTTGGTTTTTTTTTATTTTTTTTTTTTTTTGAGGGGGGGGTTTGGTGGGCAATCTTCTTTTCTTTAAAAAAAAAAAAAAAAAAAAAAAAAATCTAGCATTTTCACTATAAATTTCAGTAGAATGTTATATTGCATACTAGCTGTTAAAAAGTTGATATGGCGTGGAACTTCCTTTCTCTTCTATGATTATTGATTCAATCAAACAAAATGAAACTCCTCTAGAGGGTTGGGGGGGGGTCCAAAATGAGTGGCTACATGTACTTTTGGGTAGATAAGATATTTGTTGGAGTTGATAATGAATTGCAGCACCATGCTCTTTATACATTGACTTGTAAACGCAAGCCTCGATAAAGGGTCAACATAAGAAGCTAGTGTGGCCAATTATTAAGTCTGCGTCGTAGCAATAATCAATCTCGCACTTTTTGAAAAAAAAAAACTTCATTTGATTAAGAGGAAAACAAAATTGTATCCTTCCAATTCTCTTTCATTCCCTTCCCTCATATTATGAAAACAAAATTGTATCCTTCCAATTCTCTTTCATTCCCTTCCCTCATATTATATCCAAACAAGGAAAATTGAACCTACCCACCGCGAAGGTTTGCAAATCCAATTTATAAGACCAAGGAGGTTCCACCTTAAAACCACATAACAATAAGTGACGTAGCCCCTTAGCCTTATTAAGTGGGATATACATCCCAACACTCCCCCTTTTCCAAATTCATTAGTTGCGGGACAACACTTCCACTCACATTTGGGTTGTTCATGGGCTCAACACTACCCCTAACATGTGATTTGTCCATAATCCTGTCCCTGATCAATCATGTAAAGAGTATAACCCACATGTGAGTTAGGTTATAGTTGTCCCACATCGAAGAATTAGAGAGAGAATGACTAATATATAGTTTGGTTGGTTACCCCCATCGACCACCAATTGGTTTTAGGATGGAATACTACAACCTTGTATGTAGTCAAACTCTCCTCTGGTGTGGGCTTGTATTAGGCCCAATGAAGTTTATCACCTATCCAAACAAACTATCGATGAAAGAAGAAAACGATAAACGAACCTAAAAATGCGAAACATGTTCACTTTTACGTACCTCTTCAAATGAAGGAACACCATGTCCACAATCCTCGGCAATGTCAAGAGCTGTAAACCCAGCCTTGTTCTGGAGGGTTAACTTGACCCTGTTATCCCATGTCAAAACATAAACCACTTTAGGATGTTTTTCCATAGTAGCTAAATGCAAGGGAGTGTTACCGTCTCCATCTTTCATGTTGATCATTTTCTCAAATCCTGGCTGTCGTAAGATATACTTAACGACCTCAGTTTTCCCACTTGCAGCTGCCACATGAAGGATATTGTGTCCCCTCTTGCTAACTAATAACATGGCTCTTACAGGAAAATGGGAAAAGAACTCCTTGACTACGTCAACATTACCTCCCATGCAGGCCCAATGAATAGGAAATAACCCTTTTTCGTCGATTTTGAAGGCTTGGTTTTGCAAACTACTATTATTAAATATGTACTTAACTCCATCAAGGAAGCCTGTGTAAGCAGCATATGAAATTGGTGTGCTTCCCGTTTCATCTGTCTTATATCGTACGACTTCCTTGTATTTGTTACTAATCATTCCAAAGATATCTGCTCAGTTAGCAGTAAAATTGCATGAGTATATTTCCATTATATACGTACTTAGGTTTGAGCAAGAGTTCATGAAGAGGTAATGACGTAAAGGTAGTTTATAGTTTATACCACCTATACAACCTCATTGGTAGGTGGTAATAAATGAATGTTATGACAATAGTAATTTTACAAGAGAATTATATGTTAATAATAGGGATGTTTTTAAGATAGTCTTCTTGAAAAAAAGTGTCACCGTAAGAAATAAATGTGAGCGAATTGGCTACGTCAACGGATGACATTTATGGCTAATTACTATGGATATACTCACATACTCTACATTCCTAATATGCGTATATGTATTTAAAGTAATTTTTTACTTTTTAAAATTAGTTATGGATTATTTTCTAAATTGCAATATATAAAAATCCAAAATTGATATTTTTGGTATTTCAAAATGATATTAGCAATTATAAATTTGAAAAATTAAACTTTATAATTTACGAAATTAGTCTATGTTAAAAACACTCCCACAATCTTATCATGCGAAATTTTAAGGTTAGCCGCTGGACCATATATTATTAGTACAATTGTGCAAACAATTAAGTTAGATGTGAGCCAAAGCATCAATCATTTCATAATTTAATAATATTCTTGATGCAACTCTTTGCTTGCAAGAAATAATCACCTAATCCCACTCTAAAATCCATATAACAAATCTTGGCATGCGTATTAAACTTAAATATTGAAATTAAATTTTATAATTTACGAAATTAGCCTATATTATCAAAAAATATTAAATTTAAATACTGAAATTAAACTTTATAATTTACGAAATTAGTTTATAATTTAGAAATTACTAATTTCGTGAAATTACTTTATTTTAACTCTTAATTATTTTCCAAACGTAGCATAGGCTTATAATAAAACCCTTAAATTAGTTTATAATTTATAATATAAGAATTACGTTATTTTAACTCTTAATTATTTTTTTCATAATTTTTTTTTTTGGCATAGGTTGATAATATTGTTGAAGAAGATGGCCATAAAAATGCTGAAATAATTTATTTTTGTAAATTCATTTTTTTGCATAGAATGATAATATTGTTGAAGTAAATTGTCAAATTTTTTCATCACTATAAAGTTCTATTTCATAAATTATAATTGATATTTTTGTATATCATATCAAATTTAATATAAAAAACATTAATTTCAGAATTTATAGAGTATAATTTAGGAAATTATCTATAACTAATTTTGTAAAGTCAAAACTACTTACATACAAGTACACAATAGGAATATACCGTATTTGACTTTATCTATAGTATCTAGCCATAAATAACATATTGCTGACATGTACAAATGTGTGGCTTACATTAAAATATTAGGGTAGCCTTTTTCTTAAGAAGACTATTGTAAAATTTTCACAATGATAGTAATAAAAAGTCCATCCTTGAACATCAGATTTTGTTCGTAAATTTTAATTTACGCTCAATACTACCTCTGATCGTGGTGATAGATAATAAAGAAACTAAAATAAAAAGTAAATAAAACTGAGATGGCTAAGATATAGAGAAGCCCTCAAGATCGCCAATCCTCGTCAGAAAGAAAAAAAAAAAACAAACGCAATAGTTTAGAAAGTACGGTAGAAAATAACTGTATGTACTATGTATAATACTTTCTCTTTATGTCTTGCAAGATGGTTGTCGACACTTTTAACATTTTTTTTTGGATAACAATTATGGAGGGAAATGTAGGTAAGGGATGTTAAGGTGTTAATCCACACGGAGTTTGTCCACATTGAAGAACGAGGGAGAATGACTAATATATAAGGCTTAATAGGTTTTATTCCTGTGCGGCCTAATGATGTATTTGTCAAGAAAGGGAAGATTTTTTTTTATGTTGAAAAAAAATTCATTTATTAATATAATCTTTATGATAATAACACTAAATACAACATGTAGCGGGCCTAATGATGTATTTGTCATGGGAAAGGGAGGAAAAAGGAGGAGAGGGAAGCGTGAACTTGGATTTTCTCCTTTTAATATATGTTGTATAATGATTTGGTTGATTAGTGGAGAAAAAAAAATTCCAGTTTGAATTAGTTAGCTAGTACCTTTGTTTTTTGCAGTAATTGCTGCATGAATAACTGACTTCGCTTCGGGACGATTTAAGTGACTTGGAGCGTCGGGACACTGATCAACGATATGGGTGGAAAGCATGTACTTGGCAAGCTCCCAGAACTGTGCTTTAATAGCCAAGTAAAGTGGAGAAATCTCCTTTGCGTTCAACTTGTAGAATGTTTGTGGGCAATTCTCAACCAAGCACTTCGCCATTTCTTCTTGCTGATTTTCTAATGCAATATGAAGGGCAGTGTTACCATCTATGTTTTTTGCCTCCAACATCGAGATCTCATCAGCATTATTTCGCGGTTGTACAGCCGAATGAGATATCAACTTCCGAACGGCCTCTAGCTCGCCGTTCCTTGAGGCAACATGGACCGGAAGATCGCTGTTAGAGTTTGGCTGGTAAAGAAGTGTTGGACTTACTCCAACAATGAAATCAATGAAGTTTATGAGCCCGACACTGGCTGCTAGATGAAGGAGGCTGCTACCGTCAGACCCGCAGACGAGATTAGGTACGTTGGCATCTTGGCCGATTGCACTCCTGAAGCCATTTAAGTCTTCCCTGACTAGCGTTGCATAGTGTCCGGCATGGATGTACATAAAATTTTGTGGATGTTGCATGCCGAATGTTTATGTTTTTATATTTGGGGGGGTGCTACTAGCCTACTATTGCTTGGCTGACCTTGGAGTTGGTGTTGATTGGTGAGATAATATAGGAGTTCTAGTAGTTGTGCTTGTGTAGATATGATCATATGAATGAGCTCCTCTTTGTTATAAAGGACACAACTTTTGATTAGCTTGGCACTTCTCGAATCCCACTTGGTATTATTTACTAATTAGTCATACTATATTATTATGTCGTCCAAGTTTAATGATTTGTGGAAATGAGTCCTTTTCACTTGTCACTTGAGGGTGCTTTTGTTAGGTCGAAGGTGGAAAGAGAAACACGTCCGCAAAGTACTATGGACACCAACTACTCTAGAAGAAGCTTTTTTTTTTGAAGATGTTATAGCATTAATGGATGGGGCACATGTAGAGCTTGAAACGTTTTGAGTATTGTTTTTGTTCACATTAATAGGTCAAGGTCAAAGTCAAAGTCAAAGCAAAATTATAGTATTATGAATATCAATATATATTATCAAAACGTGTAGACAAGCTTATAGCTCGTCACATGTTGTCTCCCTTCAACTCTAAAATGATAATATCCTAGAAAATTATCAAAATAATAGTGTAAAAGGTCTCGAACACGTGACCTCTTAATTCAAATGTCATAATCTTTTAGTATATAACCAAATTCTAATTCTAACTACTAAATCTTTACGCTCTATCAAATTTATTTAATGAAATTACAAGAGAAAAATCAAATGAGTAGAAAAATCTACTATTATTATTAAAAGACATGGGCAATAAATATAGGCAATTATATATTACTCTCTTTTCTTACAAAATTAAATTTCAATATATTAAATTATTAAAATAATCCGAAATATTACCCGAGCCTCGAGCGAACCACTGGTTTACTATTATAAAGGCTATGAGAAATTGGCCATCTTTATTGACATTTCTTAGATGTATTGGTGAGGTCAACTTGATATTCATTGGCTATTTTTTCATCTCGGCCCACTGGCCACTAAGTTCTAGGGATGATATAATTTATTTTTATTTTTGTGGATGTTAGAAATCAAGAGGCCTTTTTCTGTAAATTTGCCAACACTAATTCAATCATTCAAGTGGTCGGACAAGATATACATATGCGCCAGACCAGCAGTGCCACCATTCTTAAAATCCTGTGGACAAGGAGGATCCTGAAACGTTGAAATAAGAAAGCAAAAGAAAAGGAAACGTTGGGAAAAATACTCACTGCAATCTCATTCATTTTTTTATAAATTAAATCCCTAAATAAATAGGCTTACAATAGCAACCGCTAAAAAAGAAGTAAATAATACACTAATAGAAGAGTGCATTCATCATACACTTGGATGTACCATGTACACCCAGAACTAGTTTTTGCTCATTTGGAACCTCCAAATGAGCATTTAAGAGCTCTAAATGAGCATTTAAAAGTCTAAATGAGCAAAATGATGGTCTTGGTGTACCATGCTCATGTTACACCTGGATGTACATTAAAGATTGTACTAATGAAATGCATCAATTAACCAACATATCACTTTCCTAAAACTAGTCCACTAAACGTTAAATCATAATTAAAACACCCCCTTGCTTCAAAAGTTGTAGGGAAAATCTGTGAAGCAGTTATCTTTTATTTCGTGATGCACGTCTCACCACCTTCAATAATCTTCATTTGTTGATGCACTTTTCACCAATATGTATTCTTTGTACTTTAGATCATTTCTTTCCATGGTGCATATTATCACCTGAAATTCTAGAACAATGTTTTTTCCTACGACCATGCACCACGGTTTTTTGGTCATCATTCTAAAACTTACAATTCTTTGCCAATTGCACAAATTTTTGATGTTTGAAACATTTTGCCTTTCCTTTAATTTGTGTTAGCAATCCTTCTCTTCGGGACCAATTTTGTCACAAAGGTCGCATTTAATTTTTTTTTCCTTTCACCTTTTGATGAGAGGACTTGGCCTAATAGGCTCCTTAAACTTTAGTAAATATTTCTCACGGTCCTCCCTTGATTTACGACATGAAGCTATTCCTATATTCTTTGATACCTTTATTGCTTTTCATCCCCATAATCTCAAACTCCCTCTTGAGATTCAATATTTCCATTAGTTTAGTTTGACATAGTTGCCTTTAAATTCATCCTTTAATTTCTCTCATGCTTCTTTTGGAGTATCATAACTCATAATAATTGTGGAAATTTCTTCTGAAATGACTGATGTAGACGTACCTGAAAATGTTTTTGCCTCTGTTGCCGCTCAACACCGCTTTCAATTGCATGCCACAAACTCATATTGTTAAAATATGATTTCATTTTGATAATCCTTGAATTACAAAAAAGTGTTTGATGCCATTTGATTTTTCTCTTTTTGTCAGATAATAATTAACAAGTTTATTTTAAAGCCCCGCTTATCAAGCCCTATGGATTACTTGGATCTTGATACTAATTGTTGAAATAAGAAAGCAAAAGAAAAGGAAATATTGAAACAAGCTCCTTGTAATCTCATTCATTTTCCAAGAACAACTAAAATGCCTAAATATTATAAAGGTTTACAATAGCAATAATTGCTAACGTATAAAGTAGGAACAAGTATCCACTAACGACTGAAAATCTCTCAAATAAAAATATGCTATTTGAGTAAAAACAACTAATGTAGGCAAAATGTTAGGAAGTAAATAAACCACTAAGAATGCATCAACTAACCAACAAATCACTTTCCTAAAAATAAGATGCAATTGTCCACTAACTTTGAAGCATAACTAACATGAAATTCTTCAATTGATTGAGCCTATATTATGGATCTCAAAATAGTCCACATTTATGATGATATATGCCATCCCTTTTTATATAAACCCTTCCTATTTCCATTTATTCCATCACACCGTGGCATCTTCAATTATATATTGGTGAAAGTTATAAGAGCTTGATATATTGGAAAACCCATAGTCCATAGAAATGAATTCCATGTAATAGTTACTAACTCTATTGCTTTAATGAATTATACTCAAACCTCTTGGCAACTTTGTCCAGGCACAACTTGGAGCATTAAAATCTTTAATTACGTACAAGTAAAAGTTATAAAAATAGTCATAAACACAAACAATATCAAGCGGAAATTTAAACAAAATAGTACACAAATATAAGTTTATGTTCTTTGACTTTATAAGGAGAAGACACAAACAATAATGCAATACATTGGGTACTCAATCCTGCATGCAGGACTGATGAAACCAAAAAGAAGTACCATTACTTTCTAAGATTTATGTGATAGCTGAAAATAATTATGCATGAAAACACAGACACATACACACAACAAAAGCGCATACACAGATTTAATGAAACGTACTACTCGTTTAAGATTTAGCTTTGTTTGCAAGGTTTAGAGGACGTAGGTCCTTTAATTTTTTTTTATATCAAGCAACTCTCCTAGGTGTTTCCCCGTTCTCATCTTTGACACTCATAGCAGATCTTGCCCCAGGTAGCGTTATCAAGTACCGGAAAATCTCGGCGGGTGCATCACCAGCTACGTGAAGCGGTGTTCGGCCTCTTCCATCAGCATTGAAAAACGATTCATCGCCGCGTAAATTATGAAACATTTTTAATATATTCAGATGGCCTCGTGCACACGCCTTGTGAATGGGGAAAGCCTCTGGGTCATACAAAGTTGCAGGATAATTCGTGAGGATGTAGCGAACTGTCTCCGTAAAACCTCTGTATGCAGCATAAGAAAGAGGAGTATGGTCTTCATGATTGTAAGACGTGTATAGACTAGGTTCACGATCGAGTATTTGTCGTAGCTTTTCTGTGATTTGACGGACAAACAATCAACATAACAAGTATATATATGATGCCAGATTGTTAGAATTCTTTAATTTTAAGGGTTTTTTTTTCAGGAAGGACCTAATAAAATACAAGTTTTGTAGGGAAGAACCTAATAAATTTTTTTTGGCTAAAATGACCTATTAAAATACTTTCGATTGTTAATAGGAACGAACTTATGAATTTCAGGCCAAAAAACTCTATTTTTTTTAAGAAATTGAAGGAATATGTCTGCGAAATCATGTTCAAGCAATAAAATTCCTATCAAATGTAGTTGTGGTGTCCCAATTGCGAAAAGTCAACGCCGAAATATGGTAATTTTGGCCTGAAATTCATAAACTGGTTCCTATTAACAATCGGAAGTATTTTAATAGGTCCTTTTAGACAAAAAAAAATTTATTAGGTCATTCCCTACAAAACTTGTATTTTATTAGGTCCTTTCTGACAAAAAACCCTAATTTTAAACAGTAGATATTTATCCTTGTATATATATTAATTGTTATAATTTGAAAATTGCTTGAATTGCACTGTAATAAGACGGAGTACACTTCTCTATTGAATGAATCAGTTATATATGAAAAGCCAAAAGGGATCCTTATTAGAACTTATTTGAAAGATTAAGATAAAAACAAACCAATTGCTGTCAAGATACTACTAGTCTATGTTATCTGGACTCGGCTAAGTTTTACAATGCATTATAATTTGGAGCATGATGTATATTGACTTGGGCCCTGTTTGGCACTAGTGTTTTAGGTAGCGCGTAGTGCGTGGTGGACAAGATCAAGTATGAGTGTTTGGTAATGTAGTGGTTGTAGTAGCGAGTAGAGGTTAGAGTAGATTATTGGCAGCGGTTATAGAATGTTACTACAAGTAATGTATGAGATTTATAGGTAGTTGTCTAGCGACTAAACACTATATAATAGCATAAGGTAGGATTGTTAATTAATGTTTTTAATTTCTTTTGCTTTTTTGTTTATAAATAGCTTTTTTTTTATGGCAATTTATTATTTTTCCACTACAATAGCGAGGATGTGATTTAAATATTTTATTTTAAAGAGAAGATATAACTAATATTTTACAATATTTTATGCTCCAAATTCCACAAACATTTTAGTTAAAATAGGTAATGCAAATTTTTTGAGAGTTGAATATTATCTTAATTTTATACATTGCTTTGAGTAGAAACTTTTTAAGGGGACATTTTTTTGAGTAGTTAAAAAGTCGTATACTCTTTTATTTCTATGTGTAAGTTCTTTGAAAAATATATATTGAATTTAACTATTGAGCTAACTAATGAAATTGTTGTAGTTTACTTCCTCCGTTTCAAAATACTTGACACGGGTTGACTTTTGCACCATTCACACACTCTTCTTTGACCGTGTCTTGTGAATTCTACGTAAGGCAAAATATATAATCCGTGGATTGTGCTCCCAGAAGCACAATAAGAACTGTGCTCCCACAATGCAAAATAGAACATTTATGAAAATGAAAACGAACATTTTACTGTTGAAGTTGAACATTACAAGAATTCACTTATGAAAACGAACATTTTACTATTGAAGTGGAACATTACAAGAGTTCACTTACGAAAATGAATATTTTACTGTTGAAGTGGAAAACTACCATAATTCAATTACGAAAATGAACATTTTACTGTTGAAGTGGAACATTACCAGAATTCAATTACTTAAATAGAACATTTGCTCATCAAATATAGAACATTTGTTCATCAAATATAGAACATATTTTCAAGGAAAAAATGATATATTTTTCGTTGAAAAATAAGCTTTAAACAAACATTTTTTAAAATATAACATTTGCTTATCGAAAATAGAACAATTTTGAGGAAAAATAGAACATATTTTTTTGCTGAAAAATATGCTTAAAACGAACATTTATTGAAATAGAACATTTACGCATAGAAAATGGAACAAATTTATTGGGTGCACCGTGCTCTTGGGAGCACAAAAGAATTTTCACAAAATATAGTCTTGTGGGATCTTGTTAGACTCGTCTCGACATATACTTTTATAATATCAACTTTTATACTCTTTTTACTTACGGAAAATTAGAGTTATTAATGGTTAAAATTATGCATTGACAAACGTGTCAAGAGAAGTGTGTCAAGTATTTTGAAACAGAGGAAGTATTTCATATATGAATAAATGTTACTTATTGTATTTTACAATTTCAATAACAATTTTTGCCAGCACTTCTATATTAATTCAGCAAGGAGTGAGGAAATAACTCATATTACCTTCAGTCACATTATCTGATCTGATGGCATCACGTAATTCTCTGGGTGCTCCCTCTAGAGGGACAGTTCTTGGACGACCTGTTGATGCATTCTTTTGATCAAAATTGCGTATCATACGTCCATCAGTCGTCATGGGATAGACTATTATGTTGGTATATATGTCCCGTGGGATTAGGGTACTTCCCATGGGGGTGATGTTCTTCAAGATTGCTTGATCGTTACCGTGGAAAAATATAGTGGAGAGAGGCAAACCCATCATCTTCATAATTTTTTCTTTTGCCTTCTCCATTTCTTTTTCACTCTTTGTGGTAGGAACGTTTGGGTTGCCCATTTGTCAAGATGGCAGGGAATAGATTGATCGGTTAAATTAGATTGTTATTGTTGAGTTGATGTGCTTCAATGGGATTCTGCAGGTGTATATATATAGAGCAAGGGATCATAACATATAGAGAGGTCGAAGAGAGCTAGAAATGTATAAGCAATTGCACCAGCAATGCATGAACAATATTAGACCTAATTTCTTGTATGTCCTATGTCAACCAAAGAGAGAAAAAAAAGAAAAGTATTATGTCCCAATTTTCCAACCAACTTAATTTCATCCCTTATTTTACTCTATTACGACTTAGGTAATTGACTAAGGGGTGTATACACCTCCCTCTTCTTTTGTTGCTATTTCTAGATTCGTTTTGATTCTTATGTATTTCGAAAATTATTCACAACTTTACAGATATGAACCAGAGGTACAAATGTTTGCCTAGCTAGAATATCTTAAAGAAGCAACAAAAAACAACATAAAAAACTAGAGAGAGTAAATAATTTCCATTATTCTACGTAATATATATATATATTAGAAAGTATGAAAATTTATTGAATTTAATTACTAAATCACATACTATTTGTTGTTAACCTTCTGATTTAACGTGAATTATTGGTGGAGTCATTGAAATAAGACGAGTTGTTTATCTAAGAGAAAAATACGAGAACAAAATATACATCCTACAAAGAATAATGTGAATAAATAGATATTGAGATAATACAATAATCTTTTATTTTTATTTTTGTTTCGCTACTCCTTTCGTTCCATAAAATCTTCCTATTTGCATTTTTCATGATCTCCGATAATTTATTAGTAAAAATGTATGAAAAGTAGATATAACTAATATTTACATTGAAACAAATCTAACAAGGTCTTAAAATCTAATTTTGTTTCTTATACATAAATGATTAAGTACATATGGTGAATTTTTTTAGGCTGACTACAAGAATAGTAAATGGGAGGAACTTTGTGGAATGGAGGGGTATATGACTAATGAATTATATTTGAAAATCATCTATATTTTGGGCAATACCCAAATGCACAAAAATTATTGAAATTCACACTAGCAAAAGTTATACTTTATTCATGCGTAGTATATATATTCTAAAACTACAGGCGCCGTTTTCGTAAAAAAACAACTAAACCGAATTGAATTAAACGAAGCGAACCGAACCGAACGATTGCAGACCGAATCGAAGCGAACCGAAGCGAATTGAATTGAATCAAGCGAACGAACCGAATTAAATTATAATTAATAGTAATGATAATAATTTAGGAACTAAACTGAACTGAACTGATTGCAACTGAACTGAAATGAATTGAACCGAACGAACTGAACTGAAGATAAGTTAGGGAGAACAGGCCCTAATTATTGTTTATTTAGTTGTATGTCATACTTCTATAGTTGATCTATTGTTATCCTAAACTCTTTGTTTTCATATTCAATTCGTTCAAGCATAACTTAGATATGAATGATATAATTATGTTATCGTTACAGATTTATGGTATTATAATCCTATTCCTAAAACTATTCATGTTTACTAGTATAATATTACATCATTCTTGCTTGTTGAAACGTTTTTATTGCTATATGCTCGGGGATAAAATTAAATAATATTATAATCCTATTCCTATATATAGTTCATAAATTTTGGCTGTTATGGGGGAATTTTCGTAATCTTTTGGGCCCGGGCATGACCTGTAACGTATTTTGGGTTCTTGGGACCCTTTGCATTGCCTCAAAATGCCTCTAAATACTCCATTTATACTTTTCTGGTGCAACTCGAATAGCCTCAAAATGGTTGTGAAAGCCATCATATATCAGTTCCAAGCCATGGGAATCCTTCATAATAAACCCCCAGCCATGTCCCCAGGAGGCATCCTATGGCCTCCCGGGCCCGAGCCACGGGAACATTATAAAGCGTGCATTACGATCTTCAATTTCTGCCGTTTTGGGGCCTTTTCTGAATTCTATGGGGCCGTCCATATTTTTCTCTTCAAACCTTCCCAGGGGCTCCGCGATTACTTGTAATGTATCCCGGGTGTTTAATACCTATTGCATTGCCTCAGGATGCATCTAAATACCACACTTATACTTTTTCGATGCAATCCCGAAATGGTCGTGGAAGCTGTTATATGCCCTTCTAAGCCATGGGAGTTCTTAAATTGACCTCCCATGTCCCTAGGAGGCATCCCATGGCCTCGATTGCCCAGAAACGTCCGAAAGCGTGTATTATCACCTTCATTTTTGGTGCCTTTAAGGGTATTTTTGGACTTTCTCGGGCCCGATAATATTTTTCTCCCGAAATCTTCCTTAGGGCTCCGTCATGAATTGTAACGTATCTCGAGTGCTGGGACTCGTTGTGTTGCCTTGGAAATAGCTCTAAATATGTGACTTATGTTTTTTGGGTGTAAGCCCGAAATGGCCGTGAAAGTCGTTATATTCAAATTCTAATCCATGGGAGTTCTTAAATTAATCTCCCATGTTCCCATGAAGCATCCCATGGCTTTTGGTGCCCAGGCCCCGAGAACGTCAGAAAGCATGTATTATATATAACCTTCAATTATAGCTGTTTTGGAGGCATTTTCAGTCTTCTCCGGGCCCGACCATAATTTTCTCCAGGATTCTTACTAGGGGCACTAACATGACTTGTAACGTATCCCGGGTGGTTGGGGCCCTTTGCGTTGCCTCAGAAAGCCTTTAAACACCCCGTTTATACTTTTTTGATGCAACCCCGAAATGGCACCGCGCCATTAAAGCCATTATATGCTCGTTTTATGCTATGAGAGTTCTTAAATTTACCTCTGATGCATGTCCCCAGGAGGCATCTCATGGCCTCCGGTTCCCGGGACCGAGAACATCCAAAAGCGTGTATTATACCTTTATACAAGCCCTGTCATATTCTTCTACTAAAACCTTTCTACAAGCGCGAGTGACTTCTAATATATCCCCGGTGCTTGGGACTCTTTGCGGTTCTTGAGAAAGCTCTCTAAAAATAACCCCATATATACTTGTTTAGTGCAACCCCAGAATGGTCGTGAAAGCCATTATATGCTAGTTTAAGTAATGGGAGTTCTTAAATTGACCTCCCATGTCACCCGGATGCATCTTCGGCCTCTTATGCCCAGGCCTCGGGAGCGTCCGAAAGAATGTATTATATAACCTTTAATTGTGGCTGTTTTGAAGGCATTTTCGGACTGTTCTTGGACTGGTCATAATTTTCTCCCGAAACATTCATAGGGGTTCTGACATGACTTCTAACGTATCCCGGGTTATTGGAACCCTTTACTTTGCCTCAGAATGCCTCTAAATACCCCATTTATACTTTTCTAGTGCAATCCTGAAATGGCCACGACATGGTTGTCAAAGCCGACATATATCCATTCCAAGCCATGAGAGTCCTTTGGAAAAAACTCCCATGTCTCTAGGAGGCATCCAACGACCTCTGGTGCCCGAGCTATGGGAACGTCATATTGCCAACCTCGAAATAGCCTGAAATGGCTGTGAAAGCCGTCATATGTCCATTCCAAGCCATGGCAGTTCTTTAATTGACCTCCCATATCCTTAGGAGGCATCCCATTACCAATAGTAACCAGGCCCAGACACGTCGGGAAGCGTGAATTAGAACCTTCAGCTTTCGCGGTTTTGGATGCATTTTCAAACTTCTTCGGGCCCGCCTTGTTTTTTCTCCTGAAACCTTCTTAGGGGGCCCGGCATCACTAGTAACGTATCTCGAGTGCTTGAGACCTTTTTTGTTGCATAAGAACGCCTCTAAATACCCCATTTATACTTTTCCCGTGCAACCCCGAAATGGTCGTGAAAGCCGTCATATATATTTGTTTGAATCCATGATAGTTTATAAATTGATCTCTCATGGCCTCCAGTGCCCTTGCCCTAAGAATATCTGAAAACGTGTATTATAACTTTCATTTTTTGCGGTTTTGGAGGCATTTTTCGAATTCTCCAGGCCCAGTAAGATTTTTCTCTTGAAACCTTCCTACGGGCACGGACATGACTTAGAATGTATCTCAGGTACTTGGGACCCTTTGTGTTGCCTCATAATTCCCCGAAACCCTATTTATACTTTTCAAGTGCAACCCCAGAAATACCGTGAAATAGTCATAAAAGCTGTTATATTCCCGTTCTAAGCCATGATAGCTCTTAAATAGACGTCCCATGTCCCCATGTGGCATCATATGGCTTCCGCTGCCCGGGCTCCGGGAAAGTCCGAAAGTGTGTATTATATAAAAGCGTGTATTATATAAACCTTTCAATTTTGGCGTTTTGGGAGCATTTTTGAACTCCTTCGTGTTCCATCACATTTTTCTCCCAAAACCTTCCTAGAGTCTCCGACATGACTTGTAATATATATATTGTGGGTGCTTGGTACCCTTTGCATTGCCTTAGAATACATCTAAATACCCCATTTATGCTTTTCCACTATAAACCCTGGAATGACCCCGAAATGGTCGTAAAAGTCGTTATATGTCCGTTCCAAGCCATGTGATTCCTATAATGGAATGACCTCCCATGTCCCCAAAAGGAATCTCACGGCCTTTGATGCCCGTGCCACGTGAACTTTCTTAAGCATGTAGTACGACGTTCAAATTCGGCTATTTTGGAGCCTTTTCTGAATTCTACGAACTCAATCATATATTTTTTCTGGAAACCTTCCTATGTGCTCTGGCAAGACTTGTAACATATCCGGGTGTCTTGGACCCTTTATATTGCCTCAGAAAGCCTCTAAATATCCAATTTACAATTTTTCGACGCGAACCCCGAAATAACAATGAAATGGTTGTCAAACTCAAAGCCGTTATATGACCGTTATAAGCCATCGGAGTTCTTAACATGAGCTCTCATGTCCCTAAGAGGCATTCTATGGCCTCCCGTGCCCGGGTTCTAGGAACGTCCGAAAGCGTGTAACTCTCAATTTTGGCGTTTTGGGGGTATTTTCTTACTCCTCTGGGCCCGGTCATAATTTTCTCCCAAAACCTTCCTAGGGGCTCCATCATGACTTATAACGTATCCCGGGTGCTTGAGACCCTTTGTGTTGCCTCAGAGAGCCTCTAAATACCCCATTTACACTTTTCTGGTGCAACCTAGAAATGGCCGTGAAAGTCGTCACATGTCCACTTCAATTCTTAAATTGCATAATGTCCCAATTAAAAAATATTGAATGGCGTATAACCAATTTACTATACCCATTATAATAGAATTATATTATTCTAAAGACATGCACTCTCTCTCTCCATATTATTCTAAATGGGTTTGTTTTATTATCTGAACTTATTTTATCTTATTTTAACTTATTAGAACTTGATGAAAATTATTGAAATTGTGATACTTTTATAAAAAATATATATTATATATATAATATAATTATAAATTTGAATATGCTTGTTTACATCATTCTATGCATTTGTTTATAAATTTGCATTTATCTATTAGCTTTGGAGAGAAGGTTGAGCCAAGAATATAAGGTATTATTATTTAATATAATTACAAACTTGATATCCTAGATACATGCATTGCTATTATCATCAAATGAATAGCATTTCATATTTGATAAATTTAGATTTAAAAAAAACTACTTTTGAGTATTAACTAGAAAATAACTTCATCTCAGCATGAACAATAGAGGTATCTTCTTAAAAGAACAATAGAGATATTAGCTAGAATAGTAACATCAATTTTGATTTACATATCATAATTATCGTCAATAAACCTAGATTCCAACTGTCCGTTCTATTCAACTTTTTTTGACTTATCTGAAACCATTTTATCTCATCTGAACTAATCTTATCTTATAGAAACTTATATTTTCTGAAATGAGTTAAAATAAGTTGAATAGAACATAATCTTCGAGTTTAATACTAATATACTATATTGTCTATATCGATGCCCTTTTTTTTTTTTTTTAAGTATTACCTACCTTGTTACGAACACTTCTAATAATAAAAATAACTACCTAGTTATGTGAATGAATAAAAAGAAGGAAAAATTCACAACCCCCATTTCCTTCCAGATGAAAACTACAGGCCTACTACGACTATTACTCAAGATTAAATTCAGACTTCGAGATATTTCATTGCGGTCACATTCACAAATCGTAGAACTTTGTCAACTAAACAAAATCGAGAAATTGCTGTGAAAATCATCTCTGTTTGTGATGCAGATGTTTAAAGAAAATTATAAGCAGATGATGAGGTCGAAAATGTCCCCATGGATGCAGGGCAGCCAAGCTGCGATGAAGATGAAATGCACTGGATGTTTACTGAAATACTTGGCTAGTGTTTACCTATTCATTATCCCGTATTCTACACATCTTGAGAAAATTCATCATTGACTTGGGATTTTAAAACTTATTTCAGCCTAAGTCAAAGGTAGAAAGTTAGCAGTAGCATGGTCATATTGCAATGTAATGTTATATGTTAAGGAGTATTCCTAACATTATTCCTTGAAAATTCCTCCCAAGAAACCCTAACATTCAATCATTTTCAGCCGCAGCTTATCTTGTTAAAATTTGGAATTCTTTGTGTGTATTCATTCATGAAACTCAGAAAACCTAATAACTAATTACTAAAGGGGTCTTATTGGAAGCAAATATATGCTTGTATTGGAAATTAAATTCAGTTAGTTACTCTTTTTTATGGAATAACTAGTTATTAGGCCTGGGCTATGCTCCAGGTAAGGAAATTTTTCATTTATTAATATTATACTTTAAAATAATAACACTAAATAACACTTGGTCTAGTGGTTAAGACTTTAGTATATCAACTTGAAGTCATTAGATCGAACCCTATAGCATGCAACTTCTAATTTTTTTTAATTGTATGTCCATTACATGGAGTAAAATGCCCTTAGGGAGAGCGCCACGTGGCACCGTTCCTTGTTTAGGAACGCCTTTTAATATATTAGTATAGATTGCATTGGATATTCAGTTGGTCTTATAAGAGACCGCTTAATTTTAACATAAAATTAGGCACGGCCCAAGTCCAATATTAAGAAGAGAACATGCCACCTTTTTTAATATAGTGACTAGTTTAATCTATTTTGGGACCAGATTAATCTATTTCGTGACCAGTTTAATCTATTCAGTATTGACATTCTTTAATCCATTCAGTGACTAGTTTAATCCGTTCGGTAAGACTACCGAGTTATTTTTTTGAAATTATCTGTTGTAGTTCGATAATCAAGAAAAAAAGAAAGGAGAAGAGAATGGATGACTAGGATAGTGTTGGGTTAGAGTGAAATCGAATGGGCTTGTTAGAAAAATTCAGTCTTGGGTTCGTCTAATTTTATGTTAAAATTAGACCGCCAATTCTAATAATTTGTGTTGGATATTAGAGTTCAATAATACTACTAATGATATATCATACGGCTTTCGATATTTTTCACAATTTATAAATGGATTTTTTTTTATTATAACCACTTTATACTTTTTATTAATCATTTTACCACCTTAATTTTACTAACTTCACCACCACTTACGTTTCTGTCTATTTCTCCATCCAACGTGGTCCCACCTATTAATTTCCCTAAATTCCACCCTATAACTCCATAATTCTTCCATTACTCCATCTCAAACCTTGCCCATAATCTCAAATCTCTCTCAATTGTCAAAATTCTTCCAGTTAAATCTACAATTAGGAGAGGGTAAAATCATATATCGACGATGTATTTCAATCTACATGAAATTTCAAAAATTACCAGGACCAATCAAGGAGATATAGAGAGGAAGAAAAGGGAGGAAACATAATTTTGGACGGAAAATGTCAAGTGGAAAACATAATTTATATATATATATATCGACTATGTATTAAAGCTAAGGTGATAAGATACAAAAAAAGAAGTATAAGGTGGTTATTATCAAAGTGGGCAAAACATAAGGTGGTTATTATAAAAAAATTCTTTATAAATTCACTTGTTCCGTTCATTTCCATGTCAACAAATAAGATTTTCAATATTATTCAGAGTTAGTTGATTGGTTCCTCCTTACCAACTATGGTAGCACAACTACTTGCAAGTTGCAAATAGTTGCAATATCAAACTTAATATTTTCAGATCAAGTATCGCTGCATTTACATTCACAATTACGAATCGTAGACCATGTCCACTTAAGAAGTTCAGAAATTGCTGTAAAAGATCATCTCTAACTGCCAAGCTGCGATGAATACTTAGCTCGTGTAAGTCCACCGCGATGAAGATACATCAAATGCGACATGGAAATTTAATATCTTAATACATCCTTATTTATGAAATGCAAACCTAGAAATTTAGTAATAGCATGACACCGTCATGGAAATGCTATTCCTCAGAAATTCCTCCCAAGAAATGCTTACCTACTAAACGATCAAGCTTCAGCCGCAGCTTCATTTTGGTACCAACCCACAACTTAGGGAAACGGACACAGTTGTCTTAGCATTATATGAACTTGAGTAGAAATTTACAGAAATTTTTGGTCAAATATAGTTATATAGTGTATTATTGCTTGAGATGTTAGTACAAGATTCATTTGCCATATATGATATACTTATACAACATATAGTAATAAGGATTGTCACTAGATATTCTCCGAATGCATTCTTTTCACTTAAAAATTTTTGAACTGAAATCATTAGATCTGGTTGGACCATTTTACCTGGCTATACCTTATGTTGACACTTGATTGAACCATATCGGTAGACCTCATTGGATCAGACCAGAAATTTATGGTTTTTTAAAGTAAACAGAATGCACCATATATCCTCCTTCTAGCATATGTGTGCATAGAGAAGCAAATTTTTTGTGAGGGTATGTACAAAAGGCACCACTTGGAATGATTAATAATCTAATATGTTAATTTGAAGTATATTGTGCTTAGCAGATCTAAAGTTACATATATATAAGTATATACCTATATAAATTTTATATTTGTCATGTCAATAATCACTTTATCATGGTTAAAATTTTGTAATGAATGCGTATCGTATCTTACTTGGATTGTTTTTTTTTCCTCCTATTCAGTGGATTAATTTGCAGATTGAGAGAGCAATTCATCTAGAGATACTATAGAACCCTGAAGAGAGTTTAGAGAGGTTAGAGAGTTTAGAGAGATCCAATTATCTCCTTGTATCATCATCTCATATTGAAAGTTCTAGTACAAATTTGTGGTTTTCTCTTATTCAAAGTTTTCAGGTAAATCTTATATGTTCTTTATTGTGTATTTTTATTTATTCATTTATGTTGATTCCAACAAGTCATATTTCGATTGCACTATTTGTTAGCCACAACATTTTCATTCCTAACAACATTATCTAAATATAAAATATGGAGTATGATTTCGCATTTGTCATTTGAAACATCCATAAATTATCAATAATGCACTCCACTTTTTCCCTTCTTACAAGCTAATAGCATGAGAGTGAAGGGAACATGAAAGACATAACGTAAAATTTTAATCCTAATGCAAGACGTTGGTGAATATAGAGGAATAAAGAAAACAAAGAGTGCACTTAAGAAGACCCCTCCCATAATTAACACCATAATACCTAACCAAGAAACTATAGTGTGCAGCACCACGTACAAAGCCGCCATGAATGCCACGGACATCATGGCGAGGGAAATCCCGAGCAATGGAAGCGCGAAGTCAAGTGATAGTAGGACGAGCCTGAGATCATCAAGGTGAGCCCATATGAGGGCGACCACAGCAAGGATGGCGCTATACATGGCAATGGTGTTGGTGATCACAAACACTTGAAAGGCACACTTGTGGGCTAAAGTGGCCATGCCTTCGTCGGGCTTATTGTTGTTATAGCCACCAGGGATGCTGGAGCCGGAAGCGTAGGTCACTGTGGCTACTAGGGTGGAAACTAATAAAAGTGTGTTGATTCTCTCCTTGTACTTAATTTTCCGTTTTGTTTTGGGATGGCTTTGCACTAGGCTTAGTGGTTGGTTTTGCACCATAAAGGTTGCTGACTTATCGTGATTGTTTACAGGCAAGGGTGCACTATTGGGGTTATGTGTGGTTAATTCTGCGCCAATATAGTTTATGTTGATGTAGTGCAATTGAGGGGCTCTCGGAACACCCGCATATCTTAATGACAACCAAGTCAAGCGCTGCATAATTGAAAATCAAAAGATAAATTAATACCGATATATAGTTAAAAAAAAAAAAGTAATTGTTGTGGTTGTTAGCTAATTATTGTTCTAAGTGGTAGCTATTAGTTGTTAAGTATAGCTATTTAGAATAGATGTAAAAAATCAAAATAGCTTTTAAAATATATAGTGTTTGTTAAAAGTTAAAACTGGTTTTGGATTAGTGTATACAAGAATGAGAGATGAACTATAATCTACCTTCATAATGTGTTTTTTAACTTTTTTGCGACGCTTCCTCGATCACCAAAAACTACCTTAAAAATTTTGTTTCATCATATATCATTTTTCTCCCTTAATTAATAAAACTGTTAAAATCAATTAAGTTAGAGTCCTTTGCTATCAATTTTTAGAGATTATCTTAACACAAGTGCCACTTTTTTTTTCATGATATTGCAAATATCATACACGCCCTTCGTCCCCCACAACTTTACTCGAACAATTTATAACAAACACAAATTGCGTATATTACCATTGATACAAGTTGATCATATATATACATTTAAAATAGAATATTCTGTGGATATATTTTGTAAATAAATATGTTATCTTTGATTTCCTAATACAATTAGGAATATCATTAATTTATAATCTATATTTATTGATTAGTGGAAAGCACTCCAATCATAGATTTTCAGTGAATCTAGCAATTTAGTTAAAAACAATATGTAAGCGTAAGTACCTCGTCAAATGAAGGAACATTGTCTCCATAATCCTCAGCAATGTCAAGAGCTGTACATCCATCTTTGTTCTGGACGGTTAACTTGACTCTGTCATCCCATGTTAAAACATAAACCACTTCAGGATGTTTCCCTTTGGCACCCAAAAGCAATGGAGTGTTGCCATCATCATCTTTCATGTTGATCATCGTCTCGAGTTCCGGCTCTCGTAAAATATACTTAACAACCTCAGCTTTGCCACTTGCAGCTGCCACATGAAGGATGTTTTGGCCCTTTTTGTTCAGCAATAACCTTGAATTGTTAGGCAACTTTGTAAAGAACTCCTTGACTACTTTGATATTGCCTCCGGTGCATGCTGAATGGATAGGAAAGAAGCCATTTTCGTCGATTTTGAAGGCTTGGTTTATGAATGTATCGATGATGTACTTAACCCCATCATGGAAGCCTATATAAGCCGCATAAGATAGTGGCCTTCTTCCCATTTCATCTGTCGTCTTATATAAAAGTTCACTATATTCTTTCAATATCATTTCCAAGACATCTGCTCATTTCGAGTAAAATTGATGTAATTAGTTTCTGGAACAAACTTGTTAATTTAATTTTTGTTATTTTTACAGGAAATTGACCTGTCTAAAGCCGGCGCAACTCTTAATCATAAGGTAACTTAAATTGAAGGTGATAAGAATCAAACCACCAACCTCATAGTTAGAATATGAGAGCTCTTACTATTTGAACTCTCACTTGATACTTGCATATAAAAGAAAAGATAAATTTCCTAGTTAAGATTACATTTTACTAGGGATAAGAAGCATGAATATGCTATAAAAAACATGAATTTGCTTTAAGATATGGTACTTCTCAAACTTCCGAGAAATAGACTACCTCCTTTTCTTTTTACACTTATTGACGTTATTCACATATATACATACGAGTTTGGATCCTCTAGAGTTTTAATAAGAGCTACATTCTTTCTTTCTTTTTTCATGTAACCCCATGCGCTTCTTTGATTATTAATAACTTTAATTGCGCACAAGTAAAAATTATAAAAAGTTAATTTTTTGAAATTATATGTTGAGATGAATATAACAAGATCTCACTTGACTATTCTTTTCTTTACATAATAGAGATAAAATAGAGTCAAAGTTAGTTGATGGATCATGATAGATACGGTAAATGGACAAACTAATCAACAAAATATAAATACTGACAAGAGAAGTAATTAATTGTAAGGTGCAAAAAATATCTTAAAAAATTTGTTTGTTTGTCTTGTCTATCAAGCTCCTAAAACTGTGTGACAAACCACTTGGTTTCAACTATTTAGTAACAGAGTAAGTACCCCTAAAAAAAAGTAACAGAGTAAATATATAATTGAAGATATTAATGTTAAAAGTTGTGCGTTAATGGCATGTCAGAAAGATACAATATAATAGAACTAAAAGAAACAAAGAAAAAACAATTTATATTTTGGATGATAATTTATAAGAAGTAGGCATCATGTCAGTATTCAAATCAATTATACTTGTGCACACAATTTAATAATTGTTAGTAGTTTCCTTCAAAAAAAAATTTGTTAGTAGGATACTGTGTATTTTTATAAATAAAAAGTGTAACTACAAAAATTGGAAAAATGATAAAGAGAATTAATGAAGAGAGTCCACATCATATGAGTATGAAAATATACTTCTTTTTAAGTCGTTTCTTCACTTTGATGTGGTACCTCACATCTTTGACCTAATCAAACCCTCATATAGACATAGTGATATGATAGCTTCAAAATTAGTGGTGAAGAAACACACAACTGTTCCTTTTAGCGGTGTAGGATTAGTGCTTTGTATCCGGTACTTTCACTTCTAGTATACTAGTAGTATACTAGTATGACATAGGATGTCAACTAACTTAGTTGGTTAAAGTCTGGGGAGGTAGTGTTCAAGAACTGGGATCAAATCTCGTCTACATCATTTATCCTTGTACCTCTTTTTACACCAAAAAAAAGTATATTTCTGACGTTGTTATTTATTTCGAACTTACTTTATTGAATACCAATTATCACTGACAATACTTTAATAAGCTCACTCACATTCACATTCCAGTCATTAATCCGCAGAATCTCATACTCATATAATTATAACATAAGCTAAAAGTTTTTTTTTTGGACTTTAGAAAAGGAAATATAGGAAGTTTATCTAAACATAAAGGAAGTATTTGGTAGTGATTAGTGAATGTTTAGGAAGATCAGGTAGCAAATAGCAATATGTTCTAATCGCTTACTAAATACAAGGCAGGAATAGAAATGCAATTTTAGACCGGACCTCATACTATTGACAAATCTAAATTCTAATTAATGAGTACTGATAAAGTATTGTAAGTACCTTTGTTTTTGGCAATAATTGCAGCATGAACAACTGATTTCCCTTCCAACAATTGATTTTCAGCATCCGGATACGCTGCAACTACATCTTCAGAAAGCATATCTGTAACAAGCCCCCAAAACTCTGCTTTAATCGCCAAATAAAGTGGAGAAATCCCCTGCTTATTCAACTGGTAAAATGTTTTAGGGCATTTCCTAAACAAACACTCAGCCATTTCCTTTTGCTGATTCTCTAAAGCAATATGAAGGGCAGTGTTCTTATAATCATCATGGTTTTCCCTCTCCAACATCGAAATCTCACCGCGACGATCAGCACCAAGAACTAATTCCTTAACAGCGTGTAGCTGACAAGACTTTGCAGCAACATGGATAGGAAGATCACCATTCGAGTTTTGAACTTGAAGAAGTTCTGGATTTTGTTGAATGATGAAATGAATGAACTTTGATAGTCCGGCACTTGCCGCCATATGAAGAATGGTGCTGTTATCAGACTCCCAGACAAGATCAGAGAAGTCGCCACCCTCGCTAACTTCACACCACAAGCCATTGATGTCGTTGTTCAGAAGCATTGCATAGTGGGCTGCGTTGATGGTGGTCTTGGGTGGTGAAGGTAGTGTGCTTGTGGTTATAAGACCGCTTCTGCTACTGCTTGGATCACCTTGTAGTTGGTGGTGATTATTGGGAAGTTGTTGGTGTTGTAGTTGTATAGCCATGAATCATGAATGAAATGAACTTCAATAAAGAACAGAGCACTTACCAGTTACCACTTAATATACTTAGTAGTTAGAACTTTTTAGTTTTTAGTCACTTAATTTGTGAAAATGATAGCCTATAGGGGTTATATATTAGTTTTTTTTATGGTGATGAATGCTTTTGGTAGGTTTTGAGAACTACGAGGGACAAAAAATTTGAGCTGGAAAGAGAAAGGCATGCTATTTTCCTACTATTGACAGTGGAAATAATACTTTTATAAAGATAATCCGAATAATTGAGGGGAAAGACAGATGATGGAACAATATGGCTTTTATTGTTTTTATCTCAACTGGGTTCTTTATTTTTTAGGTGTGTGTCTGTGTGGTGGTGGTTGTTATTGTTGTGATTTAGAAACTAAGTGTTAACTAGGATTGTGCAATAATCAACAATAATCAAGAAGAATTGTGAAATTGAAACAACAAACAAGTAATGCAAAGAGGAATGAAAACAAGAAAAACACACCAAGATTAACGTGGAAGCCGAGCCCTGAGAAAAACCCACAAACTTGCACTACGGAAACAATGGAGAATCAATGGTGAACATACAATCTCTCACAAACTCACTCTCTCTCCTAAAACCCTTAGAAAAGATGAGGCCCAAGTTTTAACAATGAGATATGTGTCTACACCCTCTAAAACCAGAAAATAGGCTATTTATACTCATAGGACTAAACGCAATCCAAGGGCCACGATTAAATCTTAAATCGCGAAAAAACACGAGCAGACTGAATTGCCCGCCCGGGCCCGAAGAATCGCCCGCCCGGTGCAGGGTACTCCTCGCCATTCTGCCTCAAACTGCTCCAAAAACGCACGCCCGAGCCAAAATCCGCCCGCCCGGTCTGCTGGGCCAGCAGCTCCTTTGGTGCGCTCCTTCTCCCCGCCTAGCTTGCTCACCCATCTCCACCAAACCCAACAATCTCCCACCTGGAGATCGGTTTAGCAAGAGAACATCCTACCATAAATACCCGATGACCATCACCATCACCTCTCCATACATTGGCCATAGCCAAACCCGCTTCCCCTTCACCAAAGGAAACGACACTGAGGTCTCAACCAATCCCGATCCAACATCTCTCCAAATCCATCACGGTCATACTCCCACCTAGATGCATTCCCGAGCATCACCATCATGCTCCCACCTAGCCTAAGCACGCCCATGACAAAACACATCTCCTCTACACCAAGGAAATGACATTGAAGTTTGGACCAAGTCCAATACAAAGAAATCAAAGTCAACACCGACTTTGATTCTCAACAACAACACCTCCAAAACATTGTAACATCCCTACACAAACCTACACACGCTCCTAATTCCGGAGGTCGGTTCATCTAAGAGACACCACAAACAAATGAAGACCCTTCCTCTCCAACCAAGGAAGACCATTGAGGTCCAAACCAAGCCCAACAAAAAAATCACCACTAAAGTCAAAGAAGCTTATCATTGTTCTAAAAGCAAAACTCACATTGCTCCCACCCGAACAATACACCCTTTGCTCCACTAAGAATTTCCGGCACAACATGCTTGTGTGCCGCCCTTCACCTTGTGCGTTTACCGGTCAATTTGCCACCGGGATACCGCTTCACCACGGTTCTCATCCCTTGGCCCACTATCGATAGGTTTCCGACCGAACGACACCTTACATGAAGTTCCCACCCCAATTCCGGGCCCCTTTCTTGTGCTCCCCATGGTGTAAAGAGTTCCACATCTTGTCCCCCGAGCTATGACCATAGCTCTCTTGACAAGCTTCCAAGAACCACCATCAAACACAACCTTGTGACCCGATGTAGCAAGTTGGGTCACCGATATCAAGCTTTTCTTCAACCTTGGGATGAACTTGACATCCTTCAACTCCAACGAGCCACCATGAGTGAGTTTCACACTCACGTCACCTTGCCCCATGACTTGCACTACCTTGCCATCTGCAAGATAGACTTCTCCAAGCTTTCCGGATTTGAAGTTCCGAAACAACTCCTTGCATGGTGAGAGAAGAACCCGAATCCAAGACCCATGATCCCGAGCACCCAACCAACTCTTCCGGTTCATCCATGCTTACCATCAAAACATCGGAATCGTACTCCGAAATCAAGTTATTTGATGCTTCTTCTTCATCATCACTTTCTTGAACCTTTTTCTTCCCTTTCCCATTCACTCTCTTTGGACAATCTCTCTTCAAATGCCCTTCATCACCACAACCCCAACACACCACATTAGCTCCCCCATTCGGTTTACCATGCCCCCTTGACTTCGATCTTCCATGACTTGCATTTCCCCTTTGTTGATTCCTTCTCCCCCTACTTTCACTACTATATGCACCACCCAATGATTCACCGGACTCTCTCCTTCGAATGCTCTCACTCAAAATCAAGTCCCTCACATCATCATATTTCAACTTCTCTTTGCCGGAGGAGTTGCTAATGGCGGTCACCATAGTTTCCCATGACAAGGGTAAAGAAGACAACAAAATCAATGCCTTCACTTCATCCTCAAATTTGATATCCACCGAAGACAATTGACCCAAAACCGAATTGATCTCATTAATGTGTTCGGCGGCCGAACTACCATCAACCATCTCCATGTCAAACAAACGACGCATCAAGTATACCTTGTTGATAGCCGATGGTTTCTCATACATACTTGACAAAGTTTCCATCAAACCCGCCGTTGTTTTCGCATCCTTGACATTGAAAGCCACACTCCGGGCTAATGTCAATCTCACAACTCCAAGTGCATTTCTATCAAGAACTTTCCATTCATCCTCAAGCATACCACTTGGTCTCTTTCCCTCAAGAAGCAAGTAAAGATTCTTTTGATACAAAAGATCCTCCATTTGCATTTTCCAAAATCCGAAATCTTTACCATCAAACCTCTCAATCCTCAATTTCCCTTCTTCCATTGTTAAGTTTACCCAAAAATTCAAAATTTGATTTTTCAACACCAAAAAATCCAAACTTTGATTTTTCAACCACAAATCCTAGTTTACCAACACAACACTAAATCACTTTCCCCCAAGTTAAAACCTTAGCTCTTGATACCAATTGTTGTGATTTAGAAACTAAGTGTTAACTAGATTGTGCAATAATCAACAATAATCAAGAAGAATTGTGAAATTAAAACAACAAACAAGTAATGCAAAGAGGAATGAAAACAAGAAAGAACACACCAAGATTAACGTGGGAAACCCGAGCTCCGGGAGAAAAACCCACAAACTTGCACTATGGAAACAATGGAGAATCAATGGTGAACATACAATCTCTCACAAACTCACTCTCTCTCCTAAAACCCTAGAAAAGATGAGGCTCCAAGTTTTAACAATGAGATATGTGTGCTACACCCTCTAAAACCAGAAAACAGGCTATTTATACTCATAGGACTAAACGCAATCCAAGGGCCACGATTAAATCTTAAATCGCGAAAAAACACGAGCAGACTAAATTGCCCGGGCGGGCCCGAAGAATCGCCCGCCCGGGCCCAGCCGCCCTCTCGGGCCCAAGACCAGCCCGCCCGGGCCCACACACCCGTCCGGGCCGAAATGAAGCCCGCCCGGTGCAGGGTACTCCTCGCCATTCTGCCTCAAACTGCTCCAAAAACGCACGCCCGAGCCAAAATCCGCCTGCCCGGGGAGCTGCCCGCCTGGGCTGCTGGGCCAGCAGCTCCTTTGGTGCGCTCCTTCTCCCCGCCTAGCTTGCTCACCCATCTCCACCAAACCCAACAGTTGTGGGTTGGGGGGGGGGAACTAAGTTCTAACCAATTCTATACAAGATAATTCCTGTTGCATCATTGCTAATTTACACAAACCAATCCAGTCTTACAAAATATTGATAGACTTCATATAGACCTGGAAAAATGATCACATGAATAAGTTTAGAGTTAATCAAACAAAATTTTAGGGATTGAATTGTGTTTTTCTAGCAATGTGCCATGAGATCGTTAAGGCTTTATGCACCCTTTTCTCATGGGAAATTCTACATAGTAGCCCCCAACTTTTACATTTTCTACATGGTAGCACTTCTTAAATTTTTTATACTTGGTAGCCCCAAACTTTTAGGTTTTCTACATGGTAGCACTTATTAAGTGAATTCCGTTAACTTGTCGTTAGTTTTAACATTTATTAGTCTGGCACGCAAATCGATACTTTTTCGACACCCAAAACGAGTATTTCTGATCATTTTTTGACAATTCCGGCCTTTAATCGAGTCTTTAAGGACAAAATTGCCCCCATTCATTGCCAAAAAATGATCAGAAATATCCGATTTGGGTGTTGAAAAAGTCTCGAAGCGTGCTAGATTAATAAATGTCAAAACTAACGACAAGTTAACGGAATTCACTTAAGAAGTGCCACCATGTAGAAAACCTAAAAGTTTGGGGCTACCAAGTATAAAAAATTTTAAGAAGTGCTACCATGTAGAAAATCTAAAAGTTGGGGGATACCATGTATAATTTCCCTTTTTTCATTAGGTGGAATCAATGTTTTGAGTGATGTGTATTTCTTAAATTATTAGGCAATGTGTAACACTCCGTAATTTTCACTCTTTATTTTTGGCGTTGTTTGCATTAAAAATGATATTTGCCGTTAAAATAAAATAATTTATTACTAAAAACTATTTTTGTAAGTGTATAATTATTTAATTATTGTATTATGTTGTTGTGTTGATTAATTTAAAGTGTATATATTTATTTAGGAATTTATTTGTTGTTATTATCAATGTGCGTATTTGTTGTATAATATAGTTAGTAATTTTTATTCTATAAAATTAGGTAGCGTGTGATTTTATTTTTAGCATTGATTATATTTTGGACCGACCAACGTAACGAATTTTGCAACCCCATTTCCTTCTTATGCTGTCCGAAATTTAGAGGAGTATTAAGCATAGTATTAGCATCTTCTAACCCTCTTTGTAACCACCAAGAGATGAGGATCAGAGTCAAACCTTCATAAACCCCCCATCAATTGCCACCATTAACCCTCCATTAACCCACCTTAATGCACCCTTAAACTCTTTGCTTAATGAGGTGAATAATCTCATTACTTTCTGCACTTTAACCCCCTCCAAAAGCTGGAAACAATCAGGAAAAACGCATCACAACTCTTCTTCTTCTCCCTTCTCGCATTTTCGGCCAATTCTGCACACCTAACTTGTTTGCATCATATCTCCTTCGTCTCTTATCGGAATTGGACGTGTGAGTAGTCAAAATTCATCTACTCAGAAAAGTATTGCTCCTGGTATAATTTGTTTTTGAAGAGAGTGAAAGATGCATCTGCAGTTTCCATTTCAAACAGACGGCTCATCCGATTTTCTTGGAGTTTTCGGGAGGAATGTTATTCTCTTCTTTCTTTGCCATTCTAATATTATTTTCCACCTAAAATCAAGGTAACTAGCATCTCTTCCAGCACGTTAGGATTAGAGTAGTGATTTTGGTATTGTTAGGATTTATGTTAGTAGGCTAGAAATCATGTTATTAGGCTTAGGAATATGTTAGGGTGCTATTAGAATTGTTCTTGTTATTTTTATTCATGTTAGTATCATGTTAGGGTTTTATAAATGTTATTTTTCATGCTTAATGTTATGCTTGGGTTGTTATATGTATTATCATCATGAAAGTATTAGGAATTTGTGAAAAATTAGTAGCATGATGTTAGGGTTATGTTTAAGCATGTTTGTTGAATGTTGTTTAAGGTTGGGTGTGGTTTTGGATGAATTCTTGTGGTTTTAGTAATCTGAAAATTTATTTATTTTGGGCTATGATTCATGTATTTGTGATTAATCATGTTAGAATAGTTATTTTATGTTGAATTATCATGTTTGGGGGCTATGTAATTTATGTTTTATGTTAATCCTCATGTTAAACTAGTTAATTTCTATGGTATGATCATATATTGGCTTTGGTATGTTTCATTTTGATGTATGAGTATGTGTGGTGAAAATTTGGGTGAAATAGCATACCTATTGTTGTGCACGAGGAAAAGAAATAGAAGGCCTTTCTCGGTCCACGAGCTATTTCACGACCCGCGACCAGTTTGGACAGTGTATGTTCAAAGTGTCATATCTCAGTCGTTTTACCTCGGAATTGAGCTTATGACCACTTGTTGGAAATCTATTGAGATAAGCTTTAACATGCATTTGGAATTTTATAAAAAATACTATGTAGTCTGAAAGTTATGTCTATTTGAAGTTGCTGCTTATGTTTAAAACCATTTCAAAAGGCGTACCTTGTTGTGTTGAAGCATGTTAAGACTTGTTTTGAGGTGAAATCTTGATATATGGAGTTTTTTGAAGAATTGTTGCATGTTTTATTTATTTATTTATTTTTATTATTGAGTTGAATGATATATTTACTTATAGTTATATTGTGAGTGTCTTATTTATTTTATGATGGTATTGTTGTTTGTAATTAAATTGAGATTATAATAATATTGTACTTTCATTAATCAATATCTAAGTTGTCGACGTTACAGTATTCGAGGGAGAATAATACTGTCTTTAGTACCATTTCGTCAAGAGTTATGTACCGGGGGTATTATAACTAACGTTGTAATTAATCTTGTACTCAAACTCAGACAACGAGAGTGTAGTAGTTAGAGTATTTGATTATACTGTGTTTTTGGTGTATAATTATGTTTTAATGAAGGTCTATTCTTTTTAGTCTAGTGAAATGATTTTATTAGTATTATTATTACAAATACTTTTTTTTTTTGCTAAATAAGTAAGTTTTCATTCAATCAAACAACTTCACACAACCTATCCTAACTCACACCAAACAAACCAACTAGGTTGGACGAACCCAAACAGCTATACACATCATATCTCATTACAAACTCATAAACCATTGCTGATCTCGACTAGTAATTCTCTTAGGCATAACAACATTTATTCTAAGTCTAATGTCACTTTTCATTCTCTTAACACTACTACTAATAGTAGCCACACTATTGTTCCAATAGCATTCATTCCTGCATTTCCATACATGATAAACAACAGCGGCTATACCAACTAAGATCACCTGCTTCTGAAATTTAGACTTAGAGCTTCTACTAACCCATCTGCAAATCTGTTGTAAATCCAGAGCAGCAGTAGTAATACCCAGCTAGATCTTAATCTCTTGAATACACCCAGTACTGTAATTACACTTAAAAAACAAGTGTTGATGATTTTCTGCTTGCAATCCACATATCAAACATTGATTTGTATCACCGATACCTATTTGTTTCAATCTTTCGTTGTCCGTAATTTTCCTTGTACCGCGGCCCAAATTATGAACCTATATTTAGGTACACTTAGCCTATTCCAAACCACTTTCCCCCAAGAAACTCTCTCCCGAGCTCCGAGTAATTTTCCCATAAACATCCTTCACCGAATATTTATCCATTGTACTCAATTCATCTCTTGTATAAAAAAAACTTCAAATTTCTTTCACCCGACAAACTTTCTTCGAAGACCGGCTAGCATCCGCCTTAGGTGTATAGGACCACCAATCGTTGTTCTTAATATACACTAAATGGACCCATTTAATCCAAACATTATCTTGTTTGGAAGAAATGGCCCATACATATTTCCCCATACAAGCTATGTTCCATTGTTTCACATTTCTAAAACCCAATCCTCCTTCATTCTTGTCTTTACAAACTCGCTCCCATGCTACATAACCAGGTTTATGACCGAAATAGTTACCACTCCACAAAAATGCTCAGTAAAACTTTCACCACATCTTGTAATACTTTTTGAGGTAAAACATATACCTATGCCCCAGATTCGTGTATACTAATGAGTACCGAGTTGACCGGTTGAGCCCTAGCCATGTAGGAAAGATTTCGGAACTCCGGATCTTTATCCTAGCAACCATCTTCTCTAATAATATCTCACATTGAGCAGCGAAAAATTCTCTTAGAACGAGATAGGTACACCTAGGTATTTAAATGGTAATTTCTTTGAGAGTAAAACCCGGCGTAAACAATCCTCCGAACCTCAACCTCGGGCATGCCACTTGTGTACATAGGCGATTTCGAGCATTTGCAATCAACCCGAAAGTCTTTGAAAAGAGCTTAAAAGCACCTAATAAGAGATATATTGAAGCAAATTCTCCTTTGCAGCAGAGAATCAAATCATCAGCAAAACACATATGAGTGAGCTTCAACTCCTTACATCTAGGATGAAATTTGAATTGAGAAAGCTCACTCATCTTATGCAATACTCTTGACAAATACTCCATACAAATGACAAATAAGAGGGGAGACATAGGATCTCCTTGTCTCAGCCCCCTCTTAGCGGGGGAAAAAGCCTTTCATTGACCCATTTATAAGCAAAGAGAATCCGGGTGTTGTCACACATTCCATCACCGATGAATAAACTTCATAGGAAAGCCTAATTGTTCTAGCATTTGCTTCAAAAATTCCCAATTGACAAGTGTCATACGCCTTCGAATATCAATCTTCAACAAGCAACTTGGTATCACATTCTTCCTCCCATAATGCCTTACCAGTCCCGAACAACCATAATATTATGTGCAATATATCTCCTATGTACAAACCCTCCTTGATTTTCTAAGATCAAATCGGGAAGAATGCTTCTCAATCTATTGCATAACACTTTGGTTATACATTTATAGATAGTATTGCAATATGAGATTGGCGTAATTCCAAGAATCGTCTTTGGACATTTAACCTTGGGGATCAATGTTATAGCAAGTAGCATTCACTTCTTTCAACAAACCGCCACTCGCAAAACATCTTTTACGGCTTCTACCACTTCGGTTCCAACCATATCCCACACATCTATGTAAAAATATGTCCCAAAACCATCGGGACCATGTGACTTTTCCCCCGAAATAGAAAAAGTGCGGTTTTATCTCTTCGGATGTATAAGGGGCCTCTAAAATTGCTCTTGTGTTGCTCGCCATAACCGGACCACACCGAATCACCCGTGCTAACACATCGGTTCTATCGGATGTACTACCTAGTAACCGATTGTAATAGGCTAAAAAAGAGTCAGTAACACCAGTAGCATTATCCTTCCAATTTCCTTCTATATCATATATGCTATATATATGATTGTGCATCCTTCTAGCTTTTATGCTCGATGAAATAAAGCTGAATTTTCATCTCCATGTTGTACCCGATCCATCTTTGCTTTCTCGTTTTAAAAAATTCCATATGAGCGAGTATGATTCAAAGAATACTCCCGCACCGCAAGCAACTCTTGATTTCTAAGTCGCTCATCATGAGGATTCGGATGCATTCTTTTTTGAGCCTCCATCATAGCATGAAAAGCCTTGACTTCAATGCTTGAATTTCGGAGAAACCAGTTCTATTCAGCTCCTTCAGTGCCTGCTTAACTAGCTTTAACTTTTTCATGACTCTAAACATCTTAGAGCCTTGAATGTTCACATCCCAAGCTTACTGAACAATGCTTCTAAACTGTGGAGCAGCTTTCCACATAGTATAATACCTTAAGGGTTTACCTCCAGTATCCTCCCTAGGATATATTGTAATGAGAGCAGGTGAATGGTCAAATTCCCCCTCCTCTTGAAAACATGCTTCTGCTGAAGAATAAACTTCTTGCCATCCACTGTTTGCCATTACTCTATCCAACTTTGAAAATACCCTCTGATTCCCTGTTTGCTTGTTATTCCATGTATAAAAATGCCCTGAACATTTTATGTCCTACAAGGCACATTCTACCATACAAGCTCTTATATCATTCATTTCCACCTCTCTTACTTATGACCCAATTCTTTCATCAGGATTCATCACACAATTTAAATCCCCACACAGTAACCAGGGTTATTGTGTTTTTAACGTCCTCAAAGCTTTCCATAATTCCAACCTCCCACTTCCATCATTATATGCATAGATAAAAGTGCAATAAAATCCAACACTCCGGTTTAACGGCTGGACAAAATAATGTATAAGCTGACTAGAAACACTTACAATACTCACAGTGAAACTAGTGGCTTTCCAAGCTATCATGATTCTACCTCCATCATGGACACTTGAGTTAGAAGTGAAACACCATCCAGGGAACATTCTTTGATAAAGGCTACCAATATTCTTAGCCTTTACCTTTGTTTCAAGGAGGCTCACTAGTCCTGCAGAATGACTATTAAAATATGCTTTAACATCATTTTGCTTTTTGACCAAATTGAGCCCCCTTACATTCCAGCAAATGATCCTATCCATTAGGATAAGGAGAGATCCCCCCCCTCCTGTTGTCTGTTGTTCAATTCCTACTCCAACATCACCAATCATCTCATCTATATTTTCACCTTCCATGTTCAAGGGCTGAAAAGTGTTTGTAGTAGCTGTAGATTTAACTTCAGATACCCTCACCCTAACAGGCTTCAATGCTCTCTGGAACCCCTCCTGGTCAACCTCTCCCACTTGCTCTGTAGGCTCAGGGAGCTTCCTGTTCTCTGGCACTAACTGAACCTTCTTTGGTACCCAAACTTTCTTGATTTTCTTAATTCTGCAACTTTGAGTATCATGCCCAATGCCTTGACAATTACCACATATACTAGGCTTCCATTCATAATGCACAGGCACCTCTGTAACACTGCCATATTCATTAACAAAAGAAACTGAATCTGGCAAAGATTGATTCAATTTTACTTCTACAAGAACTCTGGCATACTGCAACTTTTCTTTGTTTCTTGTAGCTTCATCTCTCTTAACTGGGACACCTATCTGGCCAACAATCTTATGTAGTGTTTTCTCACCCCAATATTTCAATCCCAACTTTAATTGTACCCAAATTGGCAGCATTTGGATATCATCCTTCTCAAAGTCCATATCATGATGCCATGGTTTCATGATTACGGGCTTATTATCAAAGAAATAATGTCCCCGTAATCTGAGAATCTCTAGAATCCATAGCATTAAACCTAACCTAAAAAACACCCTTCTTAACTACAGCTACTTTATCCACCTTGAAATTCTTCCAAGCTCTTCGAATAAAACCCTCCATAACCTGAATGGGTGGATTTGCTCCTATGACATAGCAAACTAATGAAGAATTCCAGTAATTAATCTCCTCTTCTACATCCTTCATTTCTATTCGCACAGGTTCATACACATTCTTATTCACTAATTCAATACTCTTCTCAATTTCAATTTCATGAACACTCTCAATCTCATTAACATTCTCAACATCAATTTCATTATCCAAAGCAACAGATTCAAATTGATGTAAAATGGGTACATTATTCGTACCTGAATCAATACCTGGATTTCTTCCCGGAGGTTTCGAATGCAATGATTGCAGCCAGTCATTAAATGTTTTCCGAATTTCACTCTATTGTTGAATTTGTTGAATTGAAGCTTTTGGCGTCAAAACTTCTCCAATTCCCAACCCAAAATCTATTGCCTCAATTCCCATTATTTCATCAATTGAACGAGTTATCAATGCCTCGTGAATCCGAAGAAGGACCACGAGGCTTTCCCCGTACCTTTTCCATGATTAGAGTTTCGAGATTTCTCATCCAATTTCCTTGCCATGGCGACGGCGTAGGATAAGAAGAGGGTGTTCTTATCATGCGCCGAGAGAAAACATAGGCGGGAAACTTTAGATGTTACACTTCATTCCCCTTTTTAGTATTTGGCGAATACTTTATTACAAATACTTTGGGAAGAATAAATATTGTTGAATTGAAACTCTTGGATTGCGATCCTAGTTTCTGCTGATTTTGGGTGTAAGGCCTTAAGGGCATCCTTATTATTTATATTTGAGGATTAATGGATGAATAAATTATTGTATTTATTTGTAGAACTGTTTTATTGAGATTAAGATATCCGGTGGGATAGATGTAGTCCCCGGTGAAGAACATGCCCGCCCTAGGTTGCGATTTAGTGGTATTACCTGGGTTAATTGTTGTCGTCCGAGAGGTTGGGAAATACTGAGCTGGGTACTATCCTGCATCGGGAGTTTAGTCATTCTTAGACACAGGCAGTAGGGAACGTAAGCCCATAGGCTGTCTGGAGATTTCGATCTGACAAACCTTAGGAAGTAGGTTGTGATCCACTGGTGTTCTGCTATTTCTCAAAACCTATTATATTATTTTGTTTAATTATTTGGAGGCTTATGCTATGGATCTTGTATGATTATCTTAAGTTCATTATTGTTGATTTACTTATTATTATTAGAAGCATGTTGCTGTGTAGTAACATTTATTTTAACTTTACTTAAAATTGCTATTTGAATCCTATATTGGGCTAGGAGAGCTGTTCGTTACTCCCCACTGATTGTGGATATTTGTTGTATATTTTGCAGGTTTTGTTGATGGGGATTTTTCTTTGATTTTTGGCTCGGGTTGAGATGCGAGAAATAATCTATTAAGTGTTTTAGTTCTAGACTTCTTTTTAGTTTCAGATAGTTATCTCATTTCGTTTTTAATCTAAGTAATAAATTTATTTATAGTATTTACTTAAGTTTGTTTTTATCACTTAGTTATTTAAACACTATTCTTGTTGTAGTGACATTCCCAGAAGACGATGTTTCCGCCATCGTCCTATTAAATATATTAATTCTTTTTCTTTTCCGCTTTTGAATTTCTGGGGTGTTACACAATGGATTGGTGGGTTTAGGTTAGTCAATCTCGATTTTTTTTGAAGTGTGTTATATATGAATAGTTTTTAAGTAATTTTTAATTGGTTTTAATACGCTTTAAGTTTAAGTCATGTCATTCTTTGTCATATAATTCATGATTCCCAATGTGTCTATTTTAGATCCGGGGTGTACCTAGATCCAAAGATACTTCAATTAATTTGAAATTTTTCGAACAATCTAGACAAACAAAATACTACCTCCGTCCTGCAAATAGTATGAACACTTTCCTTTTTTTGTTTGTCCCAAATTAGTTTGAACACTTTCATTCTTGGCATGGTCCCACCATTAATATATTATTTCTTTTATACATCTTTGGCCCACACTCTACCTTTTATCAATAAAAAGTTACCCAACTTTCTCTCTCCTCTAATAAAAAATACCCCACCAACTCCTATCACATCTACTTTTTAAATAAAATATTATTTGATAACCACACCACAACTTATCACCTTAAACTACATGTCCCAACAAGTGTTCGAGATCTTTCGGGACGGAGGCAAGATGAATCATAGTAGTTACATACGAAAATACAAGTATAAATTATAGGATTTTTTGTCCCAAACTACCTTTAACTTTCAAGTTTTTTGCGAGAAACTACCTTATACAAAAATTATTGTCCTAAACTACCTTACTTTACAATTTTGTTGTTGTGACAACTACCTTATATGCGTTTCCGGCGTTGACTTTTTGTTTTTTCATTTCAAAATTGTGGGGAAAACAAAATTACCCTTGTGGAAATTGAGGAGGGTGATTGTTTCAAATTTAGTTAAAATAGAAGAGGAATTTAATGGTGGATTGGTGGTACAAAGTGTCACGTAGATATGAGAGAGAGAGAGAGCGTGCACACAGGGAAATGGGGAAATTAGGGTGGGGAAAATTAAAAAAGGGTTTGAAGAGGTCAAGTGAGATAACGTGACATTAAAAAACCGGAAAAAACAAAAGTCAACGCCGGAAACCAGCATAAGGTAGCTGTCAACAACAAAATGGTAAAAATAAGGTAGTTTGGGACAATAATTTTTTTTATAAGGTAGTTTCTCGCAAAAACATGAAAGTTAAAGGTAGTTTGGGACAAAAAATCCTAAATTATATCATGGTCCCATTTTCTGTATGCATTATATCAACATATAATTTGAATTACAAGCTTAAGGATGGAGAAATGTGGCTAGTTAATCTCATAAGTTGTTGATAATGAATTGCCAAATTAGTAATCTAATAACATGATATGTTCAAATTAGACTTCATAGAAGATTATCCTGCTTTTTTGTGTAAGTTTTTAAGGGGAATAGAGGTGATCATGGATAGAGTCGGCGGGACTTTGGCAAAAAAAATTGGCTTTTTCGGGCTAGAGCCTCGAGCCAAAATTTTAGACCAAAACCCGTTATATTTCGATCAGGCCAACCGGCTAATTTTGAATGCTGAAATTCACCTAAAATTTCGAATTTAGGGTCATCCAAAGCCCTTTTTTGCCCAAAAAACTTATTGGATCCAAATTACAAGCTAAGTCAAAATATTGTACTTAAAACCTACTATAAGTTTAAAACCTTGTGACCCGATGTAGCAAGTTGGGTCACCGATATCAAGCTTTTCTTCAACCTTGGGATGAACTTGACATCCTTCAACTCCAACGAGCCACCATGAGTGAGTTTCAAACTCACGTCACCTTGCCCCCATGACTTGCACTACCTTGCCATCCGCAAGATAGACTTCTCCAAGCTTTCCGGATTTGAAGTTCGAAACAACTCCTTGCATTGTGAGGAATGGTGAGAAGAACCCGAATCCAAGACCCATGATCCCGAGCACCCAACCAACTCTTCCGGTTCATCCATGCTTACCATCAAAACATCGGAATCGTACTCGAAATCAAGTTAGTTGATGCTTCTTCTTCATCATCACTTTCTTGAACCTTTTTCTTCCCTTTCCCATTCACTCTCTTTGGACAATCTCTCTTCAAATGCCCTTCATCACCACAACCCCAACACACCACATTAGCTCCCCCATTCGGTTTACCATGCCCCCTTGACTTCGATCTTCCATGACTTGCATTTCCCCTTTGTTGATTCCTTCTCCCCCTACTTTCACTACTATATGCACCACCCAATGATTCACCGGACTCTCTCCTTCGAATGCTCTCACTCAAAATCAAGTCCCTCACATCATCATATTTCAACTTCTCTTTGCGGAGGAGTTGCTAATGGCGGTCACCATAGTTTCCCATGACAAGGGTAAAGAAGACAACAAAATCAATGCCTTCACTTCATCCTCAAATTTGATATCCACCGAAGACAATTGACCCAAAACCGAATTGATCTCATTAATGTGTTCGGCGGCCGAACTACCATCAACCATCTCCATGTCAAACAAACGACGCATCAAGTATACCTTGTTGATAGCCGATGGTTTCTCATACATACTTGACAAAGTTTCCATCAAACCCGCCGTTGTTTTCGCATCCTTGACATTGAAAGCCACACTCCGGGCTAATGTCAATCTCACAACTCCAAGTGCTTTTCTATCAAGAACTTTCCATTCATCCTCAAGCATACCACATGGTCTCTTTCCCTCAAGAGGCAAGTAAAGATTCTTTTGATACAAAAGATCCTCCATTTGCATTTTCCAAAATCCGAAATCTTTACCATGAAACCTCTCAATCCTCAATTTCCCTTCTTCCATTTAAGTTTACCCAAAAATTCAAAATTTGATTTTTCAACACCAAAAAATCCAAACTTTGATTTTTCAACCACAACTGCTAGTTTACCAACACAACACTAAATCACTTTCCCCCAAGTTAAAACCTTAGCTCTTGATACCAATTGTTGTGATTTAGAAACTAAGTGTTAACTAGATTGTGCAATAATCAACAATAATCAAGAAGAATTGTGAAATTGAAACAACAAACAAGTAATGCAAAGAGTAATGAAAACAAGAAAGAACACACCAAGATTAACGTGGGAAACCCGAGCTCCGGGAGAAAAACCCACAAACTTGCACTATGGAAACAATGGAGAATCAATGGTGAACATACAATCTCTCACAAACTCACTCTCTCTCCTAAAACCCTAGAAAAGATGAGGCTCCAAGTTTTAACAATGAGATATGTGTGCTACACCCTCTAAAACCAGAAAATAGGTTATTTATACTCATAGGACTAAACGCAATCCAAGGGCCACGATTAAATCTTAAATCGCGAAAAAACACGAGCAGACTGAATTGCCCGGGCGGGCCCGAAGAATCGCCCGCCCGGACCCAGCCGCCCGCCCGGGCCCACACGCCCGCCCGGGCCGAAATGAAGCTCGCCCGGTGCAGGGTACTCCTCGCCATTCTGCCTCAAACTGCTCCAAAAACGCACGCCCGAGCCAAAATCCGCCCGCCCGGGGAGCTGCCCGCCTGGGCCCATAACTGCCCGCCCGGGCTGCTGGGCCATCAGCTCCTTTGGTGCGCTCCTTCTCCCCGCCTAGCTTGCTCACCCATCTCCACCAAACCCAACAGTTGTGGGTTGGGGGGGGAACTAAGTTTTTACCAATTCTATACAAGATAATCCCTGTTGCATCATTGCTAATTTACACAAACCAATCCAGTCTTACAAAATATTGATAGACTTCATATAGACCTGGAAAAATGATCACATGAATAAGTTTAGAGTTAATCAAACAAAATTTTAGGGATTGAATTGTGTTTTTCTAGCAATGTGCCATGAGATCGTTAAGGCTTCATGCACCCTTTTCTCATGGGAAATTCTACATAGTAGCCCCCAACTTTTACATTTTCTACATGGTAGCACTTCTTAAATTTTTTTATACTTGGTAGCCCCAAACTTTTAGGTTTTCTACATGGTAGCACTTATTAAGTGAATTCCGTTAACTTGTCGTTAGTTTTAACATTTATTAGTCTAGCACGCAAATCGATACTTTTTCGACACCCAAAGCGAGTATTTCTGATCATTTTTTGACAATTCCGACCTTTAATCGAGTCTTTAAGGACAAAATTGCCCCCATTTCATTGCCAAAAAATGATCAGAAATATCCGATTTGGGTGTTGAAAAAGTCTCGAAGCGTGCTAGATTAATAAATGTCAAAACTAACGACAAGTTCACGGAATTCACTTAAGAAGTGCCACCATGTAGAAAACCTAAAAGTTTGGGGCTACCAAGTATAAAAAATTTTAAGAAGTGCTACCATGTAGAAAATCTAAAAGTTGGGGGATACCATGTATAATTTCCCTTTTTTCATTAGGTGGAATCAATGTTTTGAGTGATGTGTATTTCTTAAATTATTAGGCAATGTGTAACACTCCGTAATTTTCACTCTTTATTTTCGGCGTTGTTTACATTAAAAATGATATTTGCCGTTAAAATAAAATAATTTATTACTAAAAACTAATTTTGTAAGTGTATACTTATTTAATTATTGTATTATGTTGTTGTGTTGATTAATTTAAAGTGTATATATTTATTTAGGAATTTATTTGTTGTTATTATCAATGTGCGTATTTGTTGTATAATATAGTTAGTAATTTTTATTCTATAAAATTAGGTAGCGTGTGATTTTATTTTAAGCATTGATTATATTTTGGACCGACCAACGTAACGAATTTTGCAACCCCATTTCCTTCTTATGCTGTCCGAAATTTAGAGGAGTATTAAGCATAGTATTAGCATCTTCTAACCCTCTTTGTAACCACCAAGAGATGAGGATCAGAGTCAAACCTTCATAAACCCCCCATCAATTGCCACCATTAACCCTCCATTAACCCACCTTAATGCACCCTTAAACTCTTTGCTTAATGAGGTGAATAATCTCATTACTTTCTGCACTTTAACCCCCCTCCAAAAGCTGGAAACAATCAGGAAAAACGCATCACAACTCTTCTTCTTCTCCCTTCTCGCATTTTCGGCCACTTCTGCACACCTAACTTGTTTGCATCATATCTCCTTCGTCTCTTATCGGAATTGGACGTGTGAGTAGTCAAAATTCATCTACTCGGAAAAGTCTTGCTCCTGGTATAATGTGTTTTTGAAGAGAGTGAAAGATGCATCTGCAGTTTCCATTTCAAACAGACGGCTCATCCGATTTTCTTGGAGTTTTCGGGAGGAATGTTATTCTCTTCTTTCTTTGCCATTCTAATATTATTTTCCACCTAAAATCAAGGTAACTAGCATCTCTTCCAGTACGTTAGGATTAGAGTAGTGATTTTGGTATTGTTAGGATTTATGTTAGTAGGCTAGAAATCATGTTATTAGGCTTAGGAATATGTTAGGGTGCTATTAGAATTGTTCTTGTTATTTTTATTCATGTTAGTATCATGTTAGGGTTTTATAAATGTTATTTTTCATGCCTAATGTTATGCTTGGGTTGTTATATGTATTATCATCATGAAAGTATTAGGAATTTGTGAAAAATTAGTAGCATGATGTTAGGGTTATGTTTAAGCATGTTTATTGAATGTTGTTTAAGGTTGGGTGTGGTTTTGGATGAATTCTTGTGGTTTTAGTAATCTGAAAATTTATTTATTTTGGGCTATGATTCATGTATTTGTGATTAATCATGTTAGAATAGTTATTTTATGTTGAATTATCATGTTTGGGGGCTATGTAATTTATGTTTTATGTTAATCCTCATGTTAAACTAGTTAATTTCTATGGTATGATCATATATTGGCTTTAGTATGTTTCATTTTGATGTATGAGTATATGTGGTGAAAATTTGGGTGAAATAGCATACCTATTGTTGTGCACGAGGAAAAGAAATAGAAGGCCTTTCTCGGTCCGCGAGCTATTTCACGACCCGCGACCAGGTTTGGACAAGTGTATGTTCAAAGTGTCATATCTCAGTCGTTTTACCTCGGAATTGAGCTTATGACCACTTGTTGGAAATCTATTGAGATAAGCTTTAACGTGCATTTGGAATTTTATAAAAATACTATGTAGTCTGAAAGTTATGTCTATTTGAAGTTGCTGCTTATGTTTAAAACCATTTCAAAAGGCGTACCTTGTTGTGTTGAAGCATGTTAAGACTTGTTTTGAGGTGAAATCTTGATATATGGAGCTTTTTGAAGAATTGTTGCATGTTTTATTTATTTATTCATTTTTATTATTGAGTTGAATGATATATTTACTTATAGTTATATTGTGAGTGTCTTATTTATTTTATGATGGTATTGTTGTTTGTAATTAAATTGAGATTATAATAATATTGTACTTTCATTAATCAATATCTAAGTTGTCGACGTTACAGTACTCGAGGGAGAATAATACTGTCTTTAGTACCATTTCGTCAAGAGTTATGTACCGGGGGTATTATAACTAACGTTGTAATTAATCTTGTACTCAAACTCAGACAACGAGAGTGTAGTTGTTAGAGTATTTGATTATACTGTGTTTTTGGTGTATAATTATGTTTTAATGAAGGTCTATTCTTTTTAGTCTAGTGAAATGATTTTATTAGTATTATTATTACAAATACTTTTTTTTTTTGGCTAAATAAGTAAGTTTTCATTCAATCAAACAACTTCATACAACCTATCCTAACTCACACCAAACAAACCAACTAGGTTGGACGAACCCAAACAGCTATACACATCATATCTCATTACAAACTCATAAACCATTGCTGATCTCGACTAGTAATTCTCTTAGGCATAACAGCATTTATTCTAAGTCTAATGTCACTTTTCATTCTCTTAACACTACTACTAATAGTAGCCACACTATTGTTCCAATAGCATTCATTCCTGCATTTCCATACATGATAAACAACAGCAGCTATACCAACTAAGATCACCTGCTTCTGAAATTTAGACTTAGAGCTTCTACTAACCCATCTGCAAATCTGTTGTAAATCCAGAGCAGCAGTAATAATACCCAGCTAGATCTTAATCTCTTGAATACACCCAGTACTGTAATTACACTTAAAAAACAAGTGTTGATGATTTTCTGCTTGCAATCCACATATCAAACATTGATTTGTATCACTGATACCTATTTGTTTCAATCTTTCTGTTGTCTGTAATTTTCCTTGTACTGCCAGCCAAATTATGAACCTATATCACTAGAGGAAAAAAGCTCAAGGGCTGCGGTCAAAAGGGGCCCAAGGGCTGCGTTTTTTGACCGCAGCCATTAGACTAGCAGCCCTTGGCATTTAGGAAGGGCTGCGGTTTTTAACCGCAGCCCTTAACGCGTTAAGGGCTGCGGTCAAGGCAAAAACCGCAGCCCTTGGTGGGTTAAGGGCTGCGGTTAAGGGCCAAAACCGCAGCCCTTGTGACCCAAAAAAAAATAAAAAAAAAATTTTTTTTTTTTTGCATTTTTTTGTCCTTAATGTTCCCAAAAAGTGATATATATATATTAGTATCATAAATTATGTTTTTTTACACAAATATAGAGAAAACAATAACTGAATTACATTAGTTCGAGGCTGCCCTCGAGTGTTCGAATTGCAATATATAAGCAGGATCACAAACACAAACTAACATTACAACAAATCCACCAAGACTAGCATCCGGATCCCTCGAAAGCAACTTCTCTGGAGGTGATAGAACCTGGCAAATAAAACCCCAATCGTTACAATTTGGAGGTGAACCCGTGGATGTAGGGGGAGCAGGGGGTGTGTAGGGGGGGGCAGCAGGGGGTGTGTGCGGGAGGGGGGCAACAGGGGGTGTGTAGCGGGGAGGGGGGCTGCAGGGGGTGCCGCCTGGGCGGGGGGGCTGGGGTGTAGCAGGGTGCAGGGGGTGCTTGGGCTAGGGTGGGGGAGCCGGCCGGTGGGGGGCAGGGTGTAGCAGGGGGGGGAAGCGGGGTGTAGCAGGGGAGCAGGAGCTTTTTTTTTGGGGGGTTGGGGGTTAACTTAATCATAGATATAATCACAGTAAAAGTAAAAGATCTAAGCATTTTCATCAAAATTCAACAAATATGATGAATTTCAGAGTGGTACCCAAAACTTACATAAGAATCTTCTATCATTTCCTACATTCTTTGCACACTAAAAATCTGCAATTTTGCAAAACTCAATCCTCTGCCAGGCAGTCATAGTGCCATGAAAGATACATATCAGTGATTCAGTATGGGTGCCCGAACCAAAATATCAAAATAGGTCTGCCTAATTTGAAAAAATGCAACATTTTCTACATTAATTTCCCAAGTAAATCATAACACTTTGGGTGCTGCGTCTCTGCCAGTCTCTCCTATGACCATATAATATTAACTCTTCCATGTTACATATGTGATATTTTTTCTATGTTCACCTAATTTTAGGTTGCATCTACATGATTACATTAGAATTTCTTTATATGATTGCAACGCTTATCTTTTACCTTACTCATCAACCTGCATCCCCTTGAGCATGGACTCAAGTTCTAAGAATGAAAGTGATGAGATCATCATAGATATTTCACCAGTAATTCTCCTTTACAAAAGTGGTCGAGTCAAGCGACACCCAAAATTGAACACCCCTGCTATTCCTCCATACTGGCAGTATTTCATTTTTTCTTTCAATTCAAGGATGGGGTAGGCCATACGGAGTAGTTCATAAAAGGTTAGATTATAAATTTTTGTGTTGAGCTAAGAGTATATATTGATGATAGTGATGGTCTTCTTTATTCCTCATTATCATGAATTCATGATTATCTGTTGCCTTTTTAGTTAGGTTTGGCCATTGGATGGGCACATAAAAGAGGTACTTTTATTGCATGTTTTCTACCATGTTGCGTTTAGTTATGGAGTTCAGTGAATCATGGATGTAGGAGTTGTGAAATATCGTAAGTTAAAAGCATGATATGTGTTGTTGATAATCATTGATCATCAAAGGGAAGGTTTTTGGGGGTGGGGTGTGGCTTTCTTGGAGAATATGGTCCCTCTTGAGGATGCTTAGGCTGTTTCCCTTGCATGGACTGAAGAGCTTAAGAGATAAAATATCAAAGATAAGTTGTTGGAGTCTTGGAGATAGGCATCGCTTTATGTACATGCTTCTGGGATTCAAAGTTTTATGTATGTTTTCTTATGTGAGGCTTCGACACTATAGCAAAGTCTGAGGCAAAGATGTTGTATGGTAGTTAGAGTGTTCTGGACGCTCCAAGTAGTGAAGAATTGACCCAATATTTATCATATTGGGTCACAAGGTTGATGACTCTAAGATGAGATGCCCAATATCCCAATGTTTTCTCAGTCAGTGGCGGAACCAAAAAAAATTGTATACATATTCCCCCGCTCTGAACTAGTGATTTGACAAGTGAATATGGATTAATAATAGTATAATTTGAAACACTAATTTGACAAGTATAATAAATTTGTAAGTATAATAAACACTAATAGTATAATATGGATCATGTGTTACACATAACTTGTGATGTTGTAAGGTCCAATATGCCCAGGAAAGATAAGAACAAGCACCCTCCCCATAGCTTCCTATGATCTTTCCGTATACAGGAGCAACAGGAATTTGAATTGCATATTTTATAAAATTTTCATTCACAACTGCGTCATAGCATCACAAAACATGGTGAAGGACCTAATACAATAAATCATGAAACACCTATTTCAGGGGAGGGATGCTTTTCCCTGTACTTTTCATTACCTAACCTGATTCTCTTGGCTAGTTTCTCATTAATATAGGGGGTTGTTTTTGTGCTGGCCCTTTCTGAGTTTTTTCTGGCCGTTTCATACTGTAATTTCATAAATTAAAAATCCAAAGACAGTTTATGAATAATTTAGAAAATGGAGAGGGAAGACGGAGAAAAAATCTCCAATTTACTAATTAAGGGCTTAAGAATAACATCTCCAAGTACATTAATCACACAACTATTAAATTCAGGAAACTAGCAACTTATTAACAACGCACGACGTCTATAGATACATATAGTCCGCACTCACCAATTCCACTACATGGAGCTTTAAAATGCAATCCCAACTTATTATAGGTAAGATTGCATACATCAACGATATTATGTGAACAACCAACGAACATATACACAAAGTAAAAACACCAAACGAAACAACTCAGAATCTAAATTGAAGAACGAATATTAGAATTGATTCGAAAATCAACATTGAAATTTTGCGCAACAATTAAAATTTGAAAAAATTGAAAAACTTACTGAGAGATAATTAGGGTGGTGATGATTGGATTCATGCTCAGAATCAACTTCCTCCTCTTCTTCATCTTCGGAATTAACTCCGAAAAGATTTTCCATCATTTGTTGGCGTTTTTCTCCGTCGTCCTTCCTCTTTAAGAAAACCGCTGCACTCTTTTTCTCTCTCCTCTTCTCAACTCCGGCGAGCGAACGGCGGCAGAGGGTGAAGAGAGATGCGAAGAGAGAGAGAGGGATGTGGGTTTGATGAGGTGAGAGGGAAAATCGGGGACTGGGGAGGGAGAGAGAAAACTTAGGGTTTTGTTTTGTGATGGGTATGCGTGTATGCGGAGAGCTTCGCCCAAATGAATAACTAGGCCCATTAGGGGCCGCGGTTAGCCCAAAACCGCAACCCTTTAATTAAGGGATGCGGTTTTTGGGCTAACCGCAACTCTTCACTATTAAGGGCTGCGTTTTACAATAAACCGCAGCCTTTGCACTGCAGCCCTTGCATTTTTTTCCACTAGTGTATTTAGGTACACTTAGCCTATTCCAAACCACTTTCCCCCAAGAAACTCTCTCCTGAGCTCCAGTAATTTTCCCATAAACATCCTTCACTGAATATTTATCCATTGTACTCAATTCATCTCTTGTATAAAAAAACTTCGAAATTTCTTTCACCCGACAAACTTTCTTCCAAGATTACCGTAGCATCCGCCTTAGGTGTATAGGACCACCAATCGTTGTTCTTAATATACACCTGAATGGACCCATTTAATCCAAACATTATCTTGTTTGGAAGAAATGGCCCATACATATTTCCCCATACAAGCTATGTTCCATTGTTTCACATTTCTAAAACCCAATCCTCCTTCATTCTTGTCTTTACAAACTCGCTCCCATGCTACATAACCAGGTTTATGACTCAAATAGTTACCACTCCACAAAAATGCTCAGAAACTTTCACCACATCTTGTAATACTTTTTTGAGGTAAAACATATACCTATGCCCAAAGATATGTGTATACTAATGAGTACCGAGTTGACCGGTTGAGCCCTAGCCATGTAGGAAAGATTTCGGAACTCCGATCTTTATCCTAGCAACCATCTTCTCTAATAATATCTCACATTGAGCAAAATTCTCTTAGAACGGATAGATACACCTAGGTATTTAAATGGTAATTTCTTTGAGAGTAAAACCCGAAGCGTAAAACAATCCTCCGAACCTCGACCTCGGGCATGCCACTTGTGTACATAGCCGATTTCGAGCATTTGCAATCAACCCGAAGTCTTTGAAAAGAGCTTAAAAGCACCTAACAAGAGATATATTGAAGCAAATTCTCCTTTGCAGAGAGAATCAAATCATCAGCAAAACACATATGAGTGAGCTTCAACTCCTTACATCTAGGATGAAATTTGAATTGAGAAAGCTCACTCATCTTATGCAATACTCTTGACAAATACTCCATACAAATGACAAATAAGAGGGGAGACATAGGATCTCCTTGTCTCAAATCCCTTCTTAGGGAAAAAAGCCTTTCATTGACCCATTTATAAGCAAAGAGAATCCGGGTGTTGTCACACATTCCATCACCAGATGAATAAACTTCATAGGAAAGCCTAATTGTTCTAGCATTTGCTTCAAAAATTCCCAATTGATGCTGTCATACGCCTTCTGAATATCAATCTTCAACAAGCAACTTGGTATCACATTCTTCCTCCCATAATGCCTTACCAGGTCCTGAACAACCATAATATTATGTGCAATATATCTCCCATGTACAAACCCTCCTTGATTTTCTAAGATCAAATCAGGAAGAATGCTTCTCAATCTATTGCATAACACTTTGGTTATACATTTATAGATAGTATTGCAACATGAGATTGGCCGTAATTCAAAGAATCGTCTTTGGACATTTAACCTTGGGGATCAATGTTATAGCAGTAGCATTCACTTCTTTCAACAAACCGCCACTCACAAAACATCTTTTACAGCTTCTACCACTTCGGTTCCAAACCATATCCCACACATCTATGTAAAAATATGTCCCAAAACCATCGGGACCATGTGACTTTTCCCCGGAATAGAAAAAAGTGCAGTTTTTATCTCTTCAGATGTATAAGGGGCCTCTAAAATTGCTCTGTGTTGCTCAGTTACAACTGGACCACACTGAATCACCTGTGCTAACACATCAGTTCTATCAGATGTACTACCTAGTAACTGATTGTAATAGGCTAAAAAAGAGTCAGTAACACCAGTAGCATTATCCTTCCAATTTCCTTCTATATCATATATGCTATATATATGATTGTGCATCCTTCTAGCTTTTATGCTCGATGAAATAAAGCTGAATTTTCATCTCCATGTTGTACCCACCCATCTTTGCTTTCTGTTTTTAAAAATTCCATATGAGCAAGTATGATTCAAAGAATACTCCCGCAATGCAAGCAACTCTTGATTTCTAAGTCGCTCATCATGAGGATTCGGATGCATTCTTTTTTGAGCCTCCATCATAGCATGAAAAGCCTTGACTTCACCGCTTGAATTTCGAGAAACCAGTTCTATTCAACCTCCTTCAAGCTCGCTTAACTAGCTTTAACTTTTTCATGACTCTAAACATCTTAGAGCCTTGAATGTTCACGTCCCAAGCTTACCGAACAATGCTTCTAAACTGTGGAGCAGACTTTCCACATAGTATAATACCTTAAGGGTTTACCTCCAAGATCCTCCCTAGGATATATTGTAATGAGAGCGAGGTGAATGGTCAAATTCCCCCTCCTCTTGAAAACATGCTTCGCTGAAGAATAAACTTCTTGCCATCCACTTGTTTGCCATTACTCTATCCAACTTTGAAAATACCCTCCGATTCCCTCGTTTGCTTGTTATTCCATGTATAAAAATGCCCCGAACATTTTATGTCCTACAAGGCACATTCTACCATACAAGCTCTTATATCATTCATTTCCACCTCTCTTACTTGTGACCCAATTCTTTCATCAGGATTCATCACACAATTTAAATCCCCACACAGTAACCAGGGTTCTTGTGTTTTTAACGTCCTCAAAGCTTTCCATAATTCCAAGCTCCCACTTCTATCATTATATGCATAGATAAAAGTGCAATAAAATCCGACACTCCGGTTTAACGTGCGACAAAATAATGTATAAGCCGACTAGAAACACTTACAATACTCACAAAGGAAACTAGTGGCTTTCCAAGCTATCATGATTCTACCTCCATCATGGACACTTGAGTTAGAAGTGAAACACCATCCAGGGAACATTTTTTGATAAAGGCTACCAATATTCTTAGCCTTTACCTTTGTTTCAAGGAGGCTCACTAGTCCTGCAGAATGACTATTAAAATATGCTTTAACATCATTTTGCTTTTTGACCAAATTGAGCCCACTTACATTCCAGCAAATGATCCTATCCATTAGGATAAGGAGAGATCCCCCCCCTCCCCCGTTGTCTCCCGTTCAATTCCTACTCCAACATCACCAATCATCTCATCTATATTTTCACCTTCCATGTTCAAGGGCTGAAAAGTGTTTGTAGTAGCTGTAGATTTAACTGCAGATACCCTCACCCTAACAGGCTTCAATGCTCTCTGGAACCCCTCCTGGTCAACCTCTCCCACTTGCTCTGTAGGCTCAGGGAGCTTCCTGTTCTCTGGCACTAACTGAACCTTCTTTGGTACCCAAACTTTCTTGATTTTCTTAATTCTGCAACTTTGAGTATCATGCCCAATGCCTTGACAATTACCACATATACTAGGCTTCCATTCATAATGCACAGGCACCTCTGTAACACTGCCATATTCATTAACAAAAGAAACTGAATTTGGCAAAGATTGATTCAATTTTACTTCTACAAGAACTCGCGGCGTCGCAACTTTTCTTTGTTTCTTGTAGCTTCATCTCTCTTAACTGGGACACCTATCTGGCCAACAATCTTATGTAGTGTTTTCTCACCCCAATATTTCAATCCCAACTTTAATTGTACCCAAATTGGCAGCATTTGGATATCATCCTTCTCAAAGTCCATATCATGATGCCATGGTTTCATGATTACAGGCTTATTATCAAAGAAATAATGCCCCTGTAATACAGAATCTCTAGAATCCATAGCATTAAACCTAACCAGAAAAACACCCTTCTTAACTACAGCTACTTTATCCACCTTGAAATTCTTCCAAGCTCTTCGAATAAAACCCTCCATAACCTGAATGGGTGGATTTGCTCCTATGACATAGCAAACTAATGAAGAATTCCAGTAATTAATCTCCTCTTCTATATCCTTCATTTCTATTCGCACAGGTTCATAGACATTCTTATTCACTAATTCAATACTCTTCTCAATTTCAATTTCATGAACACTCTCAATCTCATTAACATTCTCAACATCAATTTGATTATCCAGAGCAACAGATTCAAATTGCTGTAAAATGGGTACATTATTCGTACCTGAATCAATATCTGGATTTCTTCCCGGAGGTTTCGAATGCAATGGTTGCAGCCAGTCATTAAATGTTTTCCGAATTTCACTCTATTGTTGAATTGAAGCTTTTGGCGTCAAAACTTCTCCAATTCCCAACCCAAAATCTATTGCCTCAATTCCCATTATTTCATCAATTGAACGAGTTATCAATGCCTGTGAATCCGAAGAAGGACCACGAGGCTTTCCTGTACCTTTTCCATGATTAGAGTTTCGAGATTTCTCACCCAATTTCCTTGCCATGGCGACGGCGTAGGATAAGAAGAGGGTGTTCTTATCATGCGCCGAGAGAAAACATAGGCGGGAAACTTTAGATGTTACACTTCATTCCCCTTTTTAGTATTTGGCGAATACTTTATTACAAATACTTTGGGAAGAATAAATATTGTTGAATTGAAACTCTTGGATTGCGATCCTAGTTTCTGCTGATTTTGGGTGTAAGGCCTTAAGGGCATCCTTATTATTTATATTTGAGGATTAATGGATGAATAAATTATTGTATTTATTTGTAGAACTGTTTTATTGAGATTAAGATATCCGGTGGGATAGATGTAGTCCCTGGTGAAGAACATGCCCCACCTAGGTTGCGATTTAGTGGTATTACCTGGGTTAATTGTTGTCGTCCGAGAGGTTGGGAAGTACTGAGCTGGGTACTATCCTGCATCGGGAGTTTGGTCATTCTTAGACACAGGCGGGGGAACGTAAGCCCATAGGGCCGCTCCGGGAGATTTCGATCCGACAAACCTTAGGAAGTAGGTTGTGATCCACCGGTGTTCTCGCTATTTCTCAAAACCTATTATATTATTTTGTTTAATTATTTGGAGGCTTATGCTGTGGATCTTGTATGATTATCTTAAGTTCATTATTGTTGATTTACTTATTATTATTAGAAGCATGTTGCTGTGTAGTAACATTTATTTTAACTTTACTTAAAATTGCTATTTGAATCCTATATTGGGCTAGGAGAGCTGTTCGTTACTCCCCACTGATTGTGGATATTTGTTGTATATTTTGCAGGTTTTGTTGATGGGGATTTTTCTTTGATTTTTGGCTCGGGTTGAGATGCGAGAAATAATCTATTAAGTGTTTTAGTTCTAGACTTCTTTTTAGTTTCAGATAGTTATCTCATTTCGTTTTTAATCTAAGTAATTAATTTATTTATAGTATTTACTTAAGTTTGTTTTTATCACTTAGTTATTTAAACACTATTCTTGTTGTAGTGACATTCCCAGAAGACGATGTTTCCGCCATCGTCCTATTAAATATATTAATTCTTTTTCTTTTCCGCTTTTGAATTTGTGGGGTGTTACACAATGGATTGGTGGGTTTAGGGTAGTCAATCTCGATTTTTTTTTTGAAGTGTGTTATATATGAATAGTTTTTAAGTAATTTTTAATTGGTTTTAATACGCTTTAAGTTTAAGTCATGTCATTCTTTGTCATATAATTCATGATTCCCAATGTGTTTATTTTAGATCTGGGTGTACCTAGATCCAAAGATACTTCAATTAATTTGAAATTTTTCGAACAATCTAGACAAACAAAATACTACCTCCGTCCCGCATAAGTATGAACACTTTCCTTTTTTGTTTGTCCCAAATTAGTTGAACAACTTTCATTCTTGGCATGGTCCCCACCATTAATATATTATTTCTTTTACACATCTTTGGCCCACACTCTACCTTTTATCAATAAAAAGTTACCCAACTTTCTCTCTCCTCTAATAAAAAATACCCCACCAACTCCTATCACATCTACTTTTTAAATAAAATAATATTTGATAACCACACCACAACTTATCACCTTAAACTACATGTCCCAACAAGTGTTCGATCTTTCCTGGACGGAGCGCATATGAATCATAGTAGTTACATACGAAAATACAAAGATAAATTATAGGATTTTTTGTCCCAAACTACCTTTAACTTTCAAGTTTTTGCGAGAAACTACCTTATAAAAAAATTATTGTCCTAAACTACCTTACTTTACAATTTTGTTGTTGATGCCTACCTTATGCTGGTTTCCGGCGTTGACTTTTGTTTTTTCATTTCAAAATTGTGGGGAAAACAAAATTACCCTTGTGGAAATTGAGGAGGGTGATTGTTTCAAATTTAGTTAAAATAGAAGAGGAATTTAATGGTGGATTGGTGGTACAAAGTGTCACGTAGATATGAGAGAGAGAGAGAGCGTGCACACAGGAAATGGGGAAATTAGGGTGGGAAAATTAAAAAAGGGTTTGAAGAGGTCAAGTGAGATAACGTGACATTAAAAAAACCGGAAAAAACAAAAGTCAACGCCTGGAAACCAAAGATAAGGTAGGCATCAACAACAAAATGGTAAAAATAAGGTAGTTTGGGACAATAATTTTTTTTTTATAAGGTAGTTTATCGCAAAAACATGAAAGTTAAAGGTAGTTTGGGACAAAAAATCCTAAATTATATCATGGTCCCATTTTCTGTATGCATTATATCAACATATAATTTGAATTACAAGCTTAAGGATGGAGAAATGTGGCTAGTTAATCTCATAAGTTGTTGATAATGAATTGCCAAATTAGTAATCTAATAACATGATATGTTCAAATTAGACTTCATAGAAGATTATCCTGCTTTTTTGTGTAAGTTTTTAAGGGGAATAGAGATGATCATGGATAGAGTCGGCGGGACTTTGGCAAAAAAAATTGGCTTTTTTTCGGGCTAGAGCCTCGAGCCAAAATTTTAGACCAAAACCCGTTATATTTCAGACTGGGCCAAACTGGCTAATTTTGAATGCTGAAATTCAGCCTAAAATTCTGAATTTAGGCTGTCCAAAGCCCTTTTTTGCCCAAAAAACTTATTGGATCCAAATTACAAGCTAAGTCAAAATATTGTACTTAAAACCTACTATAATTATTTTGATCAGAGTCAATGTTTATAATCTCTTAAGGGGGATATTCTTGTCATTCGGAAATTCATGACATTATTTGAAGTAGCAAAATGCTATAAAAACACTAAAGTATAGCCGGCTTTATTGACTCTTCAACATGTTTCTCATTGGCTTGGTTTTTTTTTTTTTTTTTTTTTTTTTACGTTTACCCCACTAATACTCACTAGCCACTAGGGTTTGACATATCCAAAGGCCTTACCTGTAAATTTGCAAACTTTATGCTCCTTATATATCAGAAAGCTGCACAAGAAGGATATACATCATATATACTAGTATCACCATTCCTAAATCCTCCCAAAAAGAAGGATCCTAAATTAGCAAATTAAAAATCTATTCGGATCTATATGTCATCTGGAATTATCTTAGTTCACCAACAAGAACTCATCAGGGCTAAGACTGCTGGAAGCATCTTTGCAGAAACTACTGCTACTTTTATTGCATTTATGAATTTCTTGCAAGCCACACGAAAAATACAAGTCTATACACATTCTTTTCTAATTAGACGACAAGCTACCCTTACAACAACAAAAAAAAGTGTTTGTCCCCTCCCCCAAATTGAAAAGTTTGGATGTAAAATGTTGTTGATGATACAAATTTTCTTAATAAAAAAAAGTAGTATATAGTATATAATTAGTGAATTGTACCCCCCCCCCCCCATATATTTATACATGCACCCCCTAGATCCCCCCTCCCACCACAAAAAAGGCACAGAAATATATAATGGAATGAATGTATAGGATCTGTTTGGCAGCAGAAAAGTCTTTTCTAGGCAAGCATGCTTCTTCTAATAACTTCCTCAACCTCATGATTTCTGCTATTTCTAGCTAATTCCAAGGGCGTAAATCCATTTTCATCTTTCTTCTTCATTAGCACTTTACCCTGTGATAAGCTCAACAAGTATGAGACTATGTGCTTCAACTTGTTGCCGCGTTCTTTCGCAGCTATGTGCAGTACTGTTCGCCCATGATGATCAACAGAGAGCAACGATTTAGGGATTAACATCTTTAAGATATCAACTTGGCCTCCTAGACATGCCTTGTGAATAGGGTAGGACTTATCTTCGTTTTGGTAATTAATTGATTTCTCAAACTCTTTGAGGAAGTAATTAACTGTGTCAACATAACCATTGAAAGCAGCGTAAGAAAGAGGTGTTAATCCTTCTTCATCTCGAGACTTGATTAGCTCAGGTTGATACTTGAGTATTGTTTGTAGCATTTCTGTGATTATTTGACAAACAAACAGTCAACACAAGAATTACTGAGAAGATAAAAGTAAATTATTGCTATTATTAGCATTATAAGATAGAAGTAGATGAAGACCATATAGTTTTGCACTCACTTTTCAATCATTGACGAAAGACCCAGCGGTCATTATGATGTTATTAAAAGGGACTGAAGTATTTAATCTTAAGAAAATGAAAATAAACAATTTGCTATCAAAATTATACTACAACGTTAACCCTTTTCTAGATATAAAGGATCACATTTGATTTGATTTTTATATAGTAGTCAAACCTGCTAATCTTTACAATACGCTTTTAATAATGTAAATTGAGTTAATTATGAGAATAGTAGAAGTCAGAGTCAAAATTATTGAAGTCCACAAAATGTTGAATGTGATAATTTTCTAAAGGGAATCAAATAGCTAAAATTAGAAATATTAAACATTTGAGAGTACTAATTGATATGGATGATTTTGTTGTCACATTATCATATACTTAACTAGTTATTAGAACTTGGGCATGCCTTCGGTAAGGAAAATTTTTATTTATTAATATTATACTTTACAATGATAACACTAGATATCACTTTTTGTCTAATGGTTAAGACTTTAGTATATAACCTTCAAGTCACATGATCGGCCCTCGTATTATGCAATTTCTAGTTTTTTTTTTTTATTGTATGTGGATTACATGGAGTAAAATGTCTTTAGGGAGAGCGCACGTGGCGACCGCTCTTTTAGGAACGCCTTTTAATATATTAGTATAGATGATTTTTCAAAAGATCATGTATCATAGTTGAATAGAAATGCTATTAAGTAAAATAGTGTTGGATTGGTCTCAATATGAATTATCCACATATCAACATTTTATAATATTTCGAATTGAAAAGTGAAGATATTAATGGTTAAAAATGTGTGTTGGCAACCATAAAAGTCAAACAGTTACAAGTATTGAGAATCAGAAGAAGTATTACCTTGACTATTATTTGTAATGGCAGCACGTACGATAGATTTTCCTCTAGTTAAATGCTCAACAACATGATTATCCCCAACTAGCTCGCGAAACATGATGTCAACCAACTCCAAGTCCTTGGGGTGGTGCACCACGGTAAGGTAAAGAGGAGAGATGTTCGAGCTATTCAAGGCGTACGAGGCTTGGGGATATTTCCTAACCATGTAGCATGCAACCTCTTTCTTGCCATTCATCACGGCGAGGTGCAAAGGCAGATTTTGTTGGGAATCCTTACGCCATAACAACTCCTCTTTTCTATGAACCACATCTTGAACGTCAATGACACTTCCATGACTTGATGCCGTGTGAAGGTCCATATCAGTAAGCACTTCATTGACTCTAATACCATGTTGTAAATTATTAGTAGGATGCCTTCGAGAATCCATCCATATATCAGTAGATATGGCATAAACTGTTATGTTAGTAACCATGACTCGTGGGATAAGGGAACTTCCCATATGGGTGGTAATTTCCCACGGATCATGGCTTCGTAGAATTGTTGGGAGAGGGATGCCCATCATTTTCATAATTTTTTCTTTCTCCTTCTCAAGATCTTTTTCTTTCATTGTTTTAGGGAGATTTTGGTTATTGCTCATAGTCAAGTTTGTAGGAATTGAGTCTAATTAGGTGTATGTAGTTTAGGTCTATTTGATGGGATTGAGAAACATATGGTGGTAATGGTCTATTTATATGTGAGGAGAGAATAACATATAGGTAGAAGGAAGAAATGTACAAGCAATTGCACCAACAATGCATGATAATTTCTAGGCCTAAAAATAAGTGTGGACCAATTTGTCCAACCAATGTAGTTCACTTATTTTTGTTTATTACTCTCAGGTTTACTTGGTCTATTGACTTATATAACTACTACAACCCCATCTTCTTTTGTTGCTTACAAATTACAATTAACTTGCTAGTTAAGGTTTTGTTTTTCATTTACGAATAGTCTAATTATATTTATGGAGTGTATAATATACTTAATACTCCATCTTAAAAAAAAATTATATCTCCTCTTCTATTTTGTGGTCAAATTAGTATATTCTCATCATATATATACTCATCGATCAATAAGAAATGATATATAATCAGGTGGAATCTTATTAATGTGATTATCAAAATAATACTTCAAAGTCTTTAAATGTTGTTCACTGGAGACAACTAAAATCAAAATTAAAATCAAAATGTTAAAATGATTTCAAAATATGAGAGTGATAAAGTAGAAGCTGGTAATAAAAAAACACGTTTTTCTCCTAAAGTTCGCACCTAAAAACATCAAAACTAATAAATAAAGAATATTATGCACTTGCATTGCAAATTAGATCTTAGTTACCCAATCTTTTGAAGATTGCATTAGAAATTAGATTGTAATACTTTGTATATACCCTTTTCTATTTATTCATCACTAATTAACTATCTAGTTAAATTCACAATTTCAAGTCCTGCTAGATATTAACAACGAGAAATTTTTACTTAGAATTTGATGGAATTAAGCCCATAATAGCTTAATTCCTTCAATCCTCCAATTATTATTACTTAGAAGATTAAATACTACGTACGAAAGTCCAGAGATTTCTTTGCACTTACACACATATCGTCATATCAATACTGTAGACCTTGTCCGGCAAGAAACTGCGAATTTTCTTTGTGAACGTTGGCTTGTGTCATTTACTAATAGAGTAACAGTAGTTAGCAAATAAATGATACCAATAAAATCCCCTTTGAACGCAGCAAGGGAGCCAGCTGTGATATGTGATGAAAATGAAGCCACTTGGCATTTACTAATAGAGTAATAGTAGTTAGTGATTACTTCCTATCATAGTTCGTACACTTCTTAAGAAAAAGTTAAGATTGACCAAGGTTTTTTTATATATATAAATATCTCCAAAGACCCTTAATAATTTATCAAGTCAAACCTGGAAATGGAGCAACAGCATGACAGCATCATGAAATGTTTTTCCTCGAAAATTCCTCCCATGAAATCTTAACAACTCCAACCGATCGAGCATTTTCAATCACAGCTTCATCGAAGCATTTCTAGAATCCTAGTAATTACAACTTAGGAAACATTCACATTTTCCCGAAATCTCATTTGTACTTCTCTAAAATAAATTTTGAGTGCAAGTTAAAAAAATTCATGGTCAAATTATATTTTTGTAATATATGGAGTATCTTTGGTAGGTAAAACATATATGGGTCGATTATCCATCTCAGTCTGACCTTAGCCCAGTAGAAGCCCACATCACCATCTACTTTTTTGTACCTACAATCTCTATTATACTTCCTCTGTTTTTTAATAAGTGACACGTTTTCCTTTTAGGAAAATGTCACAATAAATGACACATAGCTCAAAGTAGTAAAAAAAATACTTGTCATTTATTACATCTTTGTCATCATTTAATTATTTCACCTACTTACTTTATCCAATCCTCAAATTTGATTGATTAAACAAGTGGTCCCAACTTTATCTCTTTAGGCTCCTTGATATTCCTCCACCTTAGCTTCTCTATTTGTCACTTATTAAAAAACGGAGGAAGAATAAGTGAAAGGGGGGAGGAAGATGGTGTCCCCTTTACAAAAAGTCTGATATACCTTTAATGAATTTAAATTGTTATATATATTAAAAAATATTTTCTTCTTCCTACTTGCCATATATATTGAACAAGTTAACAATGGAATTGAATTTGAAATTTCAATTAAATATTAAATTGAGGAGAATGATTTTCTCTTATTACATATGTGTGAAAAACTTTGAAAAAAAATTAAATACAATTTAATTTGATTGACACAATCAGAAGAAAAAACATTTGAATTTCATATTAATAAGTATATTGATAATATTTTAAAACCTAAATGTTGATTATTATTCGATAATCTCTATTATATAAATTAAATTCTTCCACTTTATTAATATTCAACGATTGAACTTGATACACAAATTCTTCCACTTTATTTGAGCACAAGTTTTCTTCTGCTTTATATTTCCTTCTCTCAATACTATATTTGATTAATGATGAATTAATAACTAAAAAAACCAATGAAACATTGATTTAAGAAAAACATATTAAAAATAATTAAATATGTCTGTTCGAATCAATTTTTTTATAGCACTGATGAATAACTAATTGAGAAAAAAAAAAGTTAATATGAAATCCTAGTATTATTAGCTATAGGTTGACATCGATCCATGTATTGACCCTATTTAACGAAGACTCTAGCCATTAGACTACTTAACTTTAATTTATATTTAACACCCATTATTAGATGGCATATAGATTTATAGGTAATATTAATATTGTCCATGATAATGATTGTTCAATTGCAAAAACTTATAAACCTTCATAAATTTCCATTACCACTTTGAATATGGTATTAAGAGGTGATGAAAACTTATGAAAAGAGACACATATCTAAAGATGATCGATGAAGTTTTATAATGATCCATAGATATTGACGTGAGACTTTTTAAACAAAATTACATATAATTAAATTTACTATCATGACCATCAGTCCACCAACATACGTTTATTGATCAGCTACCGATCAGCGTATTAGATTAATAACTTTGTTTCGTGTTATTAAAGACTTGGTCAATGTCAACATATCTTAAGATGTCAATAACCAAACTAAATGATGAGATCAGAGATAAACGAAAGCTTCTATTAGTAAACACCGAGTGGTGGCCGTGTGAAGACCCCAAGACTCATACTCATTAACGACTAATTAGTAATCAACTTGGCCGAGGGACGAGGACGACGACACGCGCTCAATTATTTCCTAACGTATCATTTTATTTTAGGGTATATCTACTGATTTAATTTACAAAACAAGAATCTTCACAGCTATTTCTGATTTATTTTATTGGCGGACATAAAGCTGTACGATTTCCTAATGTGAATGCAACTAATCAATGTGGGAAACTACTGGCCTAATTTTGTGATCAGTATGTGTAGTAGGTTAAGAATTAGTCCTCGGCTTATGCTTGAAATATCTAGTGGTTAAAACCTGGAACAACATGGAAAATATTATGTTTAATTAGACATTAATGTAACACGAAACCTTATAATAGCATGCAAAGTGCAAACAATAAAAGAAACTGGGCCAGTGTAGGCGTAGCAGGTAACTAGGTTAGTCAATAGATCAAGTCATTCAAAGAGGAACAAAAGAAATTTTAGTTAGCTTGGATGTGGCGTTCATTTAGTGTTTACAATATCACATGCATTTTCTATGCAAATACATGATCATTTCTCACCTCTATTTCAATAATAATGATAATAATGATATAACAATAATATTAATAACAACAAAAGAACAATTAATAAATGAGTTAGTCTTGCGTGGACCTGGTCCACAATAATATTATTGTGGATCAAAGTTTCATATAGTAACCTTTTCAAATTTTAAGTTACACTATACAGTTATTATCTACCATAGTGACTGTTTTTTTTATTATAGTAACTCTTTCTCATATTAGTTTATCATGATGAAATTGTCACTTTGTGACATAGTAACTTTTTTTTTCATAGTCAAACTTCATAATTTATATCTATTCATCTTTTATATTTATTTTTTTATATAGTGGTCCTTTTTTTTCATAAATCACATGAATTAGTATTAGGCCCACACTAATTTAGTGTGGACCAAGTCCATATAAGTTTTTTACTTAATAAAAACTCTAGCACCATTTCACATCTCGCTATATATATACAAGCGTTGTACCCTATAGAGTGAAATCATCCCAAACATAAAAACTCATTCAATTTTATTACATTCTAGAATATACATCAATATGGCCAACCAAAATCATCCTAAAACAATGAAAGAAAAAGAAATAGAGAAGGCAAAAGAAAAAATCATGGAACTCATGGGCTTGCCTCTCTCTAAGATACTTCTCCACGGCCATGATCAACCATTTGAGAAAACTAACCCCGCCGGAAGTACGTTAATCCCCCGTGTCACGGTTACCAACATATTAGTCTACCCCATCACTACCGATATCTGGATGGATTCTCATTCCAATAGGCATCGTACAAATAATACTCAACATGATATCAGAACTAGGGCAGATATTAGTGATATGGACCTCCACACGGCAGCAACTCGTGGAAGTATCACCGAGGCCCGAGAGGTAGTTCATAGAAAGGCGGAGTTGTTGCGGCGCGAGGATTCCGAAAGAAACCTGCCCTTGCACCTCGCCGTGCTAAATGGCCGTAAAGAGGTTGCGTGCTGCTTGGTTACAAAATACCCGCAAGCCTCGTATGCCTTGAATAACTTGAATGTCTCACCTCTTTACCTTGCTGTGGTTCACCGCCCCAAGGACTTGGACTTGGTTGAGAACATGTTCCGCGAGCTGCGTAGAAATTCTAGAGATGATAACATTCTTCAAAGTTTAAGGAGAGGAAAATCAATTGTACGTGCTGCCATTAAAAACCACGATCAAGGTAAAATGACTTGTTCTATATATCTAGCCAAATGCAAAATTCTTTGAAAAGTGTCTTAAATTTAATTTTCCTATATATTTTAACGTCAACACTAGCTATAGAAACTTTCGATTTCCATTAGTTTTTGGACGATACATATAAATTAAACTTGATAAATTTTCTTAGTTGATGTATCCGCTTTAAAAATACTTACTTGTAAGAAAAATCCCTTATTTCAAATTAATGTTCATATTTTATATTATATATGATGATCAAAATTTATTAGCTTTGACGTTAATTCTACTGTAAAATAACTAAGATTATACTTCAATATATGATGATTAAAGACTTAAATTTTATGATGATCAGACTTTATTTTATGTTAAAAATTAGAAAGGTTTGACTGTTAAAAGTTCGAATATATATCATACTTAATTTTGCAATTTGGGTAGAAAATATTTACAAGAACAAATTTATGCCTGATCAGCCATTTAATAAGAATTCTATAAACAAATTCACAATAATCTCAACTATATGTGGGAGATGCCTTCTCAAATGATCTATAATGACTTTGAAAATCCGATCTAGAGTGTCAAATAATAATCGTTATAATTCTAAACTCTAGTTGACTATTATATGGTAGGAGAGGAGAGGGCGATGGGAAAAAAAATAGATTGTAAAATCTAAATGAGATTGCTCATTTTAACAAGTCATCGACCCCTTGGGATCATTTAGGAGAGACACCCCTCATATTTGGAATAATTCAGGAATTGTCCACAGTTGGATCATCAAGTCATCGACTCCTTGGGATCATTTAGGAAAGACACCCCCATATTTGGAATTATTCAGGAATTATCCACAGTTGGATCATCATAGGAATTACCCATAGTTGGATCAACATAGGAAGACTGCCCTTATTTAGCATTAATCTTATGAAAGCTTCCTTGTACTTACGTCAATCGTTTTTTGTTTGTCAAATCACAGAAATGTTACAAACAATACTCAAGCATGAACCTGATCTAATCAAATCCACCGATATTGAAGAAGGATTAACACCTCTTTCTTATGCTTCATTCAATGGTTTTGTTGACACAGTTCGCTACATCCTTAAAAAGTTCCCTAAATCACTATGTAACCGCAACCAAGACAAGTCCTACCCTATTCACAAGGCATGTTTAGGAGGCCAAGTTGAGATCTTAAAGATGTTCTACTCCAAACTCCCTAAATCGGTGCTCGCAACGGATCATCAAGGTCGGACGGTACTCCACCTAGCTGCTAAAGAGCACAGCAACCGGTTGAAGTCAGTAGTCTCATACTTGGTGAGCCTACCGGAGGGTAAAGCGCTAATGAAGAAGAAAGATGAAAATGGATTTACACCTTTGGATTTGGCTAAAAGAAGTAAAAATGGTCAAGTGGAAGAAGTTATTAGAACAAGCTAAGCATGACTCAATAGAAAGGATCGACGGAGATGTAACGTTATGGGAATTGCTATTATTCATTAAACCTTATGCATACAACATATAATTTATTTTTCCTTGTGCTTCTTTTTTTAATGTTGGCTTGTACACATACCAATATATAGTAGTAACAATGCGACCTCTATTATATATACACATGTTTTTTTTTTATTGTATGCCATTTTGGTTTGATATATATACATTCTGTTTTATGACCTATGCAGGATAGAGGTTGTATTATCTCTTTCTTTTTCATCAATGTTTCAAATAATGTTCCCTCCTATTGTAGCAAGTATAGCAATTCTCAAGATGTACCATATCACCGTATGCCCCCTCACCTACTTATGCTCTCTCTCTCTTTGGTTTTTTTTATAACCTTGGACAAGTTAAAAGTAAACTTTGTAAGTATATTTTTAAGAAATCAATGTAGTATATGTGCCGCTTTAAATAATTATTGGTTATACTAGCTAATGACCCACAATTTAAGAATTCAAAATTAGAACACATTATTATCAAGTAATAAGAAATAGTGGCACTTGGGACTTTAGATTGTTGCTATTAAAACAATAAAATGATACTTATCTGTTGAAGCGTGAACGATGAGCAGTTTGTCGTGACGTGGATGACCACTGTCCTAAAAGACGATTTCGCGCTACCCCGGTGCAGTAGAAACAAGTGATCGTCCTCCAGGATTAGCACGACTCCAAGATATGTGTGCACTCACACACCTCGGATGGAGACCAGAATATTGCCCAAAACCAGAGAGTATTTTTTGTAGAGATGAGAAGAGGAGAGTAATCAGTGTATATGATTTGACTGAAGAAAGCAACCCATTAATAGGCTCCAAAGAGAAAAACGGAAGGCTGAATATAAGGAATGGAAATCAATTAGGCTCCGGGAATCTTGCTAGCAACGGTTATAGAATACGTTAATAATGGTAATCCGAGATTTTTGCGATTTACTCCAAAAATAAAAGAAGGAGATTTAAAATGGACCACACGCCCACGCACGCGCCCGGCCGCATCCAACCATCTAGCACCCTATCAAACAAGAAGTGCTAAGGAACTTCTATTAATAAACAAGGTGAAGCATAGCTATTTTTCCAATGTGGGACAATAGCCTTTTACTTGTTTTTTCCACTCCTCTCTTTGAGGTTTTCTTCTAGAGTAATTGTTGAACTTCTAACAATCCCCCACAGGTTTAACAAATGAGAAAAGAAAAGGAATGAGAAATTGGCTTTGGGCAAAACAAAACAATTGCATTAGTGTCAATGTTTTGCGACTTGAATTAACACTTAGTGCTTTTAAGCTAGGATCTCTTTCCTATCAAGTGACTTGAGTCTTAGATTGAACTTAATAGGGAGGAAAAGATACATCACTTAAAGCATACAATTGAACATGTATAATATTCTATTATCCGCGAATAATAGTGATGCCTTATACTGGCCATACGTCCAGACCTGGATGCTCATAGGTGCTCTAGAGAATTAGCCCATGCAATTCTCATAGGAAGCGGCCACACTTCCACACCTAAATAGGTGAATCCCATCAAGTGTGAACTACATCACACCTCCAAACATATGGATATGGGTTCATTAAGAGCCTTGGCTCACCCTAAAGTTTAATTTGTGGCAAGCACATTACATCATAAACATCTAGGGATGGAAAACAAAAAGTTTGTGCTTCTGAATTATTCATAATGTTCTCCCTTGAACTCATAGTGAGTGAGAGTTCATTAGTTATAATTCATCCAATGGGCCTTAAGTACATCCCTTCCGAAGTTTCCAAAACTACTTTTCTACACAGGCCTTTGGTTAGCGGATCCGCGATGTTCTTTTTAGATTTAACATAATTAATCCAGTGATATCACTCCATTTGACAACAGATCTTTGACAGCCTTATGCCTCAAACGAATGTGTCTCTTTTTCCCATTGTAGGCGTGGTTGTTTGCAACAGCTATGGCAGCTTGCGAATCACAGTGGATAGCAACTGAAGGAGATGGCTTCCCCCACATTGGAATATCTGCAAGCAGATTTCTCAACCATTCAGCCTCATGTCCTGCCAATTCAAGAGTAGTAAATTCAGATTCCATAGTAGACATAGCAATACAAGATTTCCAAGACACAGCTCCACCCCCTAGGGTGAAAACATAACCACTGATGGAGTTTACATCATCGTTGTCAGATACCCAGTTGGCATCACAGAAACCTTCTAGTACTCCTGGAGATTTGGAGTAGTGCAAACTCCAATCCATGATACCTTTCAAATACCTGAGCAATCGCCTTAGAGCATCCCAATGATCTTTGTTTGGGTTATGAGTGTACCTGCTTAGTCTACTTACAGAATAAGCAATGTCAGGTCTAGTGTAATTCATAAGAATCATCACACTACCAATGATTTTAGCATATTTAGATTGACAAACTGGATCACCTTTATTTTTCTTTAAGGGGACACTTGGATCATAAGGGGTTCTAACTGGATCGACGTTAAATGAGTCAAAGTTTTTCAAGAGTTTTTCAATATAATGAGATTGGCTAAGATAGATGCCATTTTGATTTCTCATAATCACATAACCACATGAATCATGCTTAAGATAAACACATGAGTCTCCTTCATTGACATGAAACCCATTTCCTGTCATAGTCTTGTCAAACTTGTCATGCCATTGTTTTGGAGCTTGCTTGAGTCCATACAATGACTTGACCAGATTACAAACTTTGTTTTCTTGACCCGAAATTGCACAACCTTCCGGTTGAACCATATAAAATCTCTTCTTCCATATCTCCATTTAGAAAAGCAGTTTTCACATCCATTTGATGTACAATGAGATCATGGATACAAGAAGCAAGAGCAATTAAGGTCCTAATGGTTGCAATTTTGGTGACGGGGGAGTAAGTATCAAAATAGTCAATTCCATGTTTTTGAGTAAAACCCCTCACTACTATTCTGGCCTTATACTTGTCAATGGATCCATCATGTTTTAATTTTTTCTTAAAGATCCATTTACAAGTAATGGGCTTGCAACCTCTAGGCAAGTCAACCAATTCCCAAGCTAAGTGCTATTGTTGAGAATTGATTCTAGTTCACTATTAATTGCCTATTTCCAAAAAATTGCATCCATTGACCTCATGGCCTCATCATAAGTTTTGGGATCATTTTCCAAAATGAACACACTTACAAAATCATCGTCAATCAAGAGTGGTTCAGATAGGAGAGCAGTAATGAAATCAGACCCAAAACTATTTCCTTTCGCGCCCTTTTGCTTCTCCTTGGTTCCAAGACAGAATCATCGTTAGTTAAAGAAGAAGCAACAGACAAAACAAGTCTCTTGATCTTCTTGTCCAGTTGGTTTTCTACCTCTGCTTTGTATTTGAGAAACATCTCTTCTGCTTCATCTTTTGATCTGAGAAGATAAACCATAGTGAAACGAGAACAGTCATCAACAAAAGTAATGTAATATCTTTTCCCACCTCTGCTCTCATGATTTCTAAAAGCTCCCAAATCACTATGAACAAGTTCTAGTACTTCAGTTTGCCTATCTATTGATTTAAATGGTTTCTTTGCAAACTTGGCTTCAACACACACTTCACATTTTGAAAATTCAGTTTTAGAAAAACTTGAAATCAAATTCAAATGTTTAAGCCTTTTGATTGAAGCAATGTTAACATGACCCAATCTAGAATGTCATAAATCAATAGACTCAACAATATAAGCGGAAGAAGTACTAGCATGGTAACAGATGAATGAGCCCTGATTTGAGCTCAAATGTAGTACCTTCCTCCAATGTTGGGAAAGTGATACATAGCGGTTGCTGATCGAGATTAGGAGCGGTGAGCTCCCTCAGAGTATGAGTCTCCACCCTAGGTGGCATTTCTTCCTCAAAGTTCAAAGCAAATGGAAGTTCTCGAAAATTTGCTCGCAATTCTCTCCTTGACCTGAAAAGATTCAATTCAAGTTCTTGATCGTACTGCAATTGATCTTGATTAGTGGTATTCATAATTTCAACTTTTGCATCAAGAGTAAATAACCCCCCATTACAAAACCCATTCCCTACAAACTCCCCATTACGAGTAAGAACAAGTCTATCAGAATCAAAAGAGAGTTTGAGTCCAGCTTTCATGAGTAGACTTCCAGAAATTAAGTTCTTGTGCATTTCTGGAACATGCAAAACATTAGTAAAAGTAAGCAATTTTCCAGAAGTAAGAGTTAGAACAATCTTCCCTTTGCCTAGAACATTGTCAAATGTAGAGTTACCCATGAAGACATTTTCTCCATCAACCTTACCATAACTTGTGAACATGTCTTTGTTGGTGCAGATGTGCCTGGTTGCCCCAGTATCAACAATCCATTCAGCAACATTACCAGCTAAATTCGCTTCTGACACAACAGCAACGATGTTATCAGTAGCTTCAGCAAGGTTGGCTTGATTCTGCTTCTTGCTTCTACAGAACTTAGCCTTATGACCAGGTTTCCCACAGTTGTTACAGTTTCCTTTAAACCTGTACTTCTGAACTCCTCCTTGAGGTCTATGGAAATTGTTAGAGCCCTTATTTTTCCCAGAGTTATTTGGTTCTACCAGATTTAATTTGCTTTGGAGGAAATAGGAAAAATAGACTAATCACGAACAACAGACTGACCTTTGTCCTTAATTCGGTTCTCTTCCTCAATCTTAAGGTGACCTATCAGTTCCTCTAAGGTTAGGTCTGTCTTATTGTGCATTAGCTGGTTATGAAAGTTTTTCCAAGGAGGCAATTTTTCAATCAGCACAATAACAAGGGTAATATCACAAATGCACAATCCCTCGGCAGCCATAGCAAGACAAATATTCTCATAGGCATTGATTTGATCAATTATAGGTTCTTCATCATCAACTTGAAAGCCTAACCACTTACTAACACAATAACGTTTGGTTCCAGCATCATCAGTTCCATATTTCTTTTCTAAAGCATCCCAAATGGTCTTAGCATGATCAAACAACATGTAAATATCCAGCAAAGCATTTGACATATGATGTAGTAGCATACCCTTACAAGTTCTATCATCCTTAGCAAACTTTGACTCAAAAGCACCCAAATCAGATTCATCAACAGGTTTAACAACATCATCAAGAACATATGCAACATCAATTTGTTCCAAATAAAAACACATCCTAACAGCCCAACGTTTATAATTTTTCCCATCTAGAGGTTCCATCTTAGACATATCAGGAATCATAAGTTTAGAAGCCATACTCGTCTTTTAGATTGTTGCAATTAAAACAATAAAATGATACTTATATGTTGAAGCGTGAACGATGAGCAGTTTGTCGTGACGTGGATGACCACTGTCCTAAAAGACGATTTCGCGCTACCCCGGTGCAGTAGAAACAAGCGATCGTCCTCCAGGATTAGCACGACTCCAAGATATGTGTGCACTCACACACCTCGGATGGAGACCACAATATTGTCCAAAACCAGAGAGTATTTTTTGTAGAGATGAGAAGAGGAGAGTAATTAGTGTATATGATTTGACTGAAGAAAGCAATCCATTAATAGGCTCCAAAGAGAAAAACGGAAGGCTGAATATAAGGAATGGAAAACAATTAGGCTCCGGGAATCTTGCTAGCAACAGTTACAGAATACGCTAATAATGGTAATCCAAGATTTTTGCGATTTACGCCAAAAATAAAAGAAGGAGATTTAAAACACATCCGAACAGCCCAACGTTTATAATTTTTCCCATCTAGAGATTCCATCTTAGACATATCAGGAATCATAAGTTTAGAAGCCATACTTATCTTTTAGATTGTTGCAATTAAAACAATAAAATGATACTTATCTGTTGAAGCGTGAACGATGAGCAATTTGTCGTGACGTGGATGACCACTGTCCTAAAAGACGATTTCGCTCTACCCCGGTGCAGTAGAAACAAGCGATCGTCCTCCAGGATTAGCACGACTCCAAGATATGTGTGCACTCACACACCTCGGATGGAGACCAGAATATTGTCCAAAACCAGAGAGTATTTTTTGTAGAGATGAGAAGAGGAGAGTAATTAGTATATATGATTTGACTGAAGAAAGCAACCCATTAATAGGCTCCAAAGAGAAAAACGGAAGGCTGAATATAAGGAATGGAAATCGATTAGGCTCCGGGAATCTTGCTAGCAACAGTTACAGAATACGCTAATAATAGTAATCCGAGATTTTTGCGATTTACGCCAAAAATAAAAGAAGGAGATTTAAAACGAACCGCAGACCCACAACCCGTGCCGCGCTCGCCACGCTCCCGGCCGGCGCGCGTGTGTGTGGTGCATCCAACCATCTAGCACTCTATCAAACAAGAAGTGCTAAGGAACTCCTATTAATAAACAAGGTGAAGCATAGCTATTTTTCCAATGTGGGACAAGAGCCTTTTACTTGTTTTTTCCACTCCTCACTTTGAGGTTTTCTTTTAGAGTAATTGTTGAACTTCCAACATAGATTTGGATTCAATAAACAGTAGCTAGTACTTTTTTTAGTTAGTCATGAATCATGATTAAATGCCCATTTCTATTGTAATAGTTGCAACGTTTTGATTTTCAAGCTACCATTAATACATAAGTTTGACCAATATCTTTAATTATCAATTTATGAAAATTATAAAAAGTTGAAAGTTTGTAAATATATATTGAGATAAATCTAACAATATCTTACAAGCTAAAGCAGTATTATATGAGACATAAATTACAGATTAAAGTAAGTACATAAACCGTGCGAAAGTCAAATGTTGTAACTAACAGGGAGTATGTTGCTAGCCTGTCTTCTGATCAGCAAAATTCTAGAGTAGATAATTTTGTCCAGAGACGTGGTAGCATATCATTTTACATTTTTCTCGGACTAATAAAACATTTGTGTAAAACCGAAAGACGCCCTCCTCTCTCTAAAAGTTCTCTCTACAGCAAAACCCTAACCAATCCCCGCCGCAAACCCTTCAATCCTCGAGGGCTTGACTGCCGTGTGAGCCACCTCAGGCTCCTCAGCAGTCGAGCCCTCCTGTTTCTCGTTCTATTTTCATCCTGTCTTTCCTTTTTCGGTTTTTGTGGTCCAGATGTTAGTCTGCTGCCCTGCCGCCGCGGTTCGCCGCCGCTCATCGTCCACCCTACCCCATCCCCTGTTCGTTGTCCACACTGTTCGTCGTTTTCGTTTAGGTGTCGTCTCGCTTCGGTCAGGGTTACTTCCCCCTCCCCTGGTTTTCATTTGTTGGATTAGTATTACGTCTGTTTGGCCTCCCATCCCCCTTCCCCTTTGGTGTTCGTGGTTAGTGTTAGTGTCGGCGTGGCCTCCCCTCCCCCCTCCCCCTGCTTTTTTTGTTTTTGTCGCTGGTGGTTAAGCTAGGTTTGTTGTGTGTCCTATCCCCATTCCATGTTCCTTCGTCGGGCTTCCCCTTCCCCTCCCCTGTTTTAGTTAGTCGGGCTTCCCCTCCCCTTTCCCCTCCCATGTTCGAGTGGTTCAGTCGAGGCATCACCACCTCCCCTGTTCGAGTTTTTAGTAGCATCCCCTCTCCCGTGTTGTTGGTTAGTTTTGTTCGGGCATCCCCTTCCCTTCCCCCCAGTTGTAGGGCTTCCCTTTCCTCTTCCCCCTAGCTATGTTAGTTATCAATTTGGTGGTTTTCTTCTCTGTAAGTATGGTTAGTTGTCCAATATTTTTTTATAAGTTGGTTAGTCCGAGTTGTTACGGATATAGTCTGTTGTTGGTTCTGGCTTTTAAAAACTGGTTACCAGGTGAATCAGGGATGGAGGTGTAAGGTTGTAGTAGAAAAATTTGTAGTTTTTTTAAATTGTTTGTTGAAGGAACGGGTACATTAGATGGATGAGAAGTGTAATTATGGTCGAGGCGATGTTCGTTACTCATGGTTGGACTTTGTATTTTCCGGTTTCATACACCGGAGGTGTTCTCGAGAGCTCACCGTGTTTAGCTCTCATTTTCGCTTGGCAATGATCTTACTGGTCTTTGCCTTGAAAAAATCAATTCTGCAGTCGGCACCCCAGTCTCATCTGGTGGATTTCAGCACGCCCAGTTTCTCCTCCTTTATGGGGAAACATGACATACTCTCGAAAGAGAGTCATGAGTCACCTAGGAATGTGACTCTTTCACAGGTCATGAGCCAAGAATCCCACACGTCAAAAGTTCGTTGGGATTGCTCATGCGGCGAGATGCAAATCTTGCCTTTGGTTCGTTGTCCGGATCGTGATCGACATTTGCTTCTCCTACCACATCCATCAATCATCAGAGTTTTGATTCCACCAGCACATTCATCGACCAGCGGCGCGCTACTTAATAGGCGACCTTTTATCAGCTTTGCTTATTTATGCTTTTTAGGGCAAGTAAGAGCTCATAAAGCTCCTTTAGGTTTTCCTTTGTTTTATGTGTGGTTGTATTAGCAATAGGTTGTACTCCGTTGTTTAATCAATGTACGTTTTCTCGATGTCAAAAAAAAAAAAATTGTGCAATGTTACTGACTTGTGTAAAGCAAAAAAGAGGATTAGATTAGGACATTAGGCGCCGAACAAATTTGGTCTGCGCTTCTGTGTCCTTTTATTTAATAAATAAAGTTTTGTTTTATTTTGAATTTACAAACATATATTTTTAATATTCAACAACAAACTTCTAGATGTGTGATGTGTAATTTTGGTTGCATATAAGAACTTATAGATATATATAAGATACAAAAGAGATTACGTATGTGCATAAATAGTTTTTGGATGTAGAAATGATATTGTGGATATACAAACATAATTTGGTTGTGCAAGATACAATATTATAAAATAGATCATAATGTGTAAACATGTTTTTTGAATGTGCAGACATAGCATAAATTTGGATGTACAAAAATACTTGTAGATGTGCACATTCTTTGACAATTGTTAGGTAAAAATTTTCAAAAAAAAAAAGAAAAAAGATGTTTGTTACCAAACAGTTCAGATTCTAGCTGGACTCTTTTTAAAACGGCTAAAAAAGGAAAACAAAAAGAACTATAAAAAACGGAGAGAGTACCATCTGAAATTTCAGTAGATATTTGAAAGGGAAAAATTATTTAAAATAGATATGTAGTAATTAATGGTAAACTTCTATAAAAAGAAAACGTAATGGTTAGTAGAAAAATGGCTATATTAGGATTTTTTTTTTTATATATATATTTTGGGTGATCAGCATTCTTTTAGCCCAAAAGCATATTTGATGGGCCTTATCTAACCATTCATATATGACACCTTCCTCTATGTTATTTGACATCTGTGTATCTCAGGCCATGAAAAGGGATAGCCATTGACACACTCCCACTTCCATGGCTTTTGCTCCAGAAGTCCAGAACCCATACAAATTTCGGTCCCTTAGATAAGGGAAGCGATAGATAAACACAACTATGGGTCTGGACTCTGGAGGGGTACTTCCGCTTGTTGATCCTTCAGGAGCATCAGGCGACTAGGCGAGGCAAAGGAAGAAAGAGGATTCTTTCGACATAGAGACTCTCTTGCATTTTTATACATTCATTTTTGTTTTTATATAGTAAAGTCAAAGTTTGCCCAAATTAGTTCTATGATACGAGCCATACGCACGATGAACATGAAGGACTAGATTATGAACACAAAGACCAATACCAATGAATATATACCAACAGAGATGTACATTATGTTCATTTGGCTTGTTATCCATGTACATATATTCATTTGGCTCTACATTTTGCTTGTTATCCATATACATGAGCGCATCATGCTCTATGTACTAGCGTATGCACCATCTAAGCTTTGCAAAGTTTGCACTTAAAAAGAAACAGAGGAAGTATTATTTACTAGTTGAGTTGAGGGGGCACACGTGCGTAAACAAAAAGTGACCCTCTAAGATAAATAGTGAAAGATCTTGTGATAAGACCATCTCATTTGAGAATTTGCCAACAAAACTAGTGTCAAATGTAGAAATATCCCTCTCCTATGGTGTAAATTTCAATTTGACTATAACACACAACTGAAAATGTATCCATATCTCAGAAACACCAGCCACAAGAAAGATAACCACTCCAAAATCCTACATCTTGATTACCAGAAAGATGTTTTAACCAAATACCACATTCTCATAAATAACACAACCAAGGATGATCTAACTATAAATAGTAATGTTACAACATGACAAAAGATGAGTAGCAATTCATTCTTCACTAGGATGCTTAATTATCCTCTGCAGGATCACTGTCCTAGCCCTTCTTACATCTCGGCTGTACTTACTGCCATGCTCCCCAAGCTCATCAATTGCCTCCAAAAACTCGGTCTGCTTCTTCTTGATCTCCTCTATTACAGTAGCAATAGCTCCCTCTTGACTAAGCGCGAATTCAGCATTTGCCAACAATGACTCAACCTGAACATCTAACTTATCAACAAGAACACGAATGCTATCCAAGTCCTTGATTGCAATGTAAGTCCCAACTTGCATTGAGTTAATCAACTCCCTTTGCGTCTTCAATTCACTCTCATACTTTTTCCACAATGAATTCATCCACCTTCCAATCCCTCCCATCGGAGCAGAAGCAGCAGCAGCTATAGCTGAAACCATCGGAGGAGCCGAAATGGCAGCAGCAACCACAGAACAAATAATCACTGCTACAAAAGTGGCTGCAAATATTATGTTCGACACCTTCCTATATATCTTTAATGATTTCAATTTCTTGTCAAGTTTATGCTTCCTAAGCTGCAATTTCTCAAACATCACTACTTGCTGTTTATACACACATTGAAACATAGTTAAAAATTCCTCAGTAAAAGGGTCACCAGCCTCTTTAAAATTCTTCAATTCCTCCAAAATCTTCCCATACCTATTCTGACCACTAAAGTCACCAACATTCCCAATTTCCTCCTCAAATTGGAGCAATGCAACTTGTATAATCAACTGACGGTCACGAACCCTTTTGAGGCATTTATCAAGAGCAGTAAAAAAATCAAGGGTTTGAACACTATACTCAAAATAATCTTGCACCAAACCAAATAAATCCTGATTATTCCAAACATCTTTTTACACTCTAAAATGACTCTAACAACTTCTTGATTCATATCAATTAAACAACCAGCAACTTGTTTAAGAGAATCAAGGGATACAGAATGAACCTCAAAACCTTCATCACCTTCATTATTAGTAAGTGAGTTGATGATGTGGGTGGTGCGCTCATGAAGGTGAGAATCGAAGACTTGAACATCTGGGTCAAGTTGACAAGCCTGTAAATAGGAGCTCAGTTCATTATTGTTCATCTGGGTGTTTGTGTTTTGGTCAATTGCAGGTGGGTTTGCATCGTTGGGCCCTTTGCTGGATTTCGCACCCATATTGTTTACTCTTCTTCTTTTTGTATAAAAGCAGGAAAATGCAAGCGAATGAACCCTAAAAATGTTGAATTTCTGGAGTTGTGAAATTGATTTGTGAGGAATTTGGGGGAAAGATTGCTGCTTTTTGTAAGGATTGATTATTGAAGAAGGTTATTAGGTGTTTAAGCGATAATATGAGACAAAAGGTGGAGAGAGAAAGTGAGGAGGAAGATTTACTGAAGGAAGCATTGGAAGTATGAAGCAGAGGAACTTTCCTGTTTCTCCTTGTGGAGTAAGGAATGGTAAAGTGAGAGAGAGAGAGAGACAAGAAAAAAGTTGGAACAAAAAGAAACAGCTTTGACGCCAATTCAACTTCACACTAGCATGTCAAAAACAGAATTCTTCATAGTACCTTTTTTAGCTTTTTTCTAATTGATAAAAATGGAGGCCGGAAGCCCGGGACGGCAAATCCAAAACCTCAATTTTCTGAACTTGTGCAGATTCCTTGAGGTTCGTTTTTAACATTGTTTTCGGGTGGCAAACCAAGTGCTCAAATTAGTACATACACTGATACACACGTCCGTATGAATAGGGTCATACGCATCGATGAACACGTAAACACTATATTACGTATGCATGAGGCCAATACCTGAGCAATACGCACTGAACAGAGATGCATACGCTGTTCATTTGACTTTGTTATCCATGCATACGCTGTTTATTTGACTCATTATCCATGTACATTTGGCCATATTCATGCATACGTGTCTTCACCATCCTTAATGTACTAGCTGTGCACCATCTAAGCTTTGAAGTGCCCAAGTGGCTAATTTCATGGCTAATCGAGGACATGCTCACCCCGTCTTATTACTTTATTTCCCTCCTATGATGTAAAATTTTCCCTCATCATCTGCAATAATGTTTAAGTTGGCCTCCGAACTAGGGGTCAACTTCATTCTCCTCTCTTAATCGAAACAACAAAAAGAAATTTAGATCGATGAGTTAATTGGGATCGCATCTAGAGTGATCCTTGGGCCTGAATCATAACCTAGTTGCAGAGGAACGGGAACAAACACGAGAATGGGTATAAAACGGGCATGCGGGATCACATGAGAATGCCTCCTTACATGAGAAATGAGAATGAATCTCAACTACACGATTGGATTAGAGTTACAACACTTGTTCATTAGAGTTATACTCCCGAAAAAACTTCGAGCCCAAAAAAAAATTATTTTTTTCGAAATTTGTTTTTCTAATACTTCCTCCGTTTCACAATATTTGCAACACTTTCTATTTAGGGGTGTTCCAAAATAAATGCAACACTTTTTTTTCTTTTCTTATTTAGTAAGTTTTGGGGGGTGAAAAGACAATATTACCCTTACTTAACAAATAAAAACTGATTTGTGAAACCTAATTAAATCCCTAAACACAATAGCCCAATTTAGTGACTCCCACCAAAATTCATTAAACCCAACCACTTTTCATATTCAACCCCCCAAATTAAATCAACCCCTCCCCCCTTCCCAAAATTAAATCAACCTCCCCCCCCAAAATTAAATCAACCCAACCCCTACATTTCTCGAACATTCAACTCTATTTCCTCTCTCTCTCTCCTTTTCTCTCCTCTATGTTCTTCAACCCTAACACAGAAACCCTAGAATTTGCGACCCAAACCCATATCTCCTTATCTCATCTTCATCCTTAAACACCAAATTGAAATTATGGCCCATAATTTCATCCTCAATTTGAATCCCTTGACTGATGCGTTGTTCGAGACTGATGACGATGGTGAAACGCTGTTAATCAAGGACATATGTGACTCCTTCAAGCGTAGATCACCTTGACCTCGTCGTTGTTATGAATCTGGGGGGTGCGGAGCATCATATGGGTCCCAGCGCAAAGAAGGCTCTTGAATCTGCGTTGGATGAGCAGTTGGGGGAGATGGAGGGGTTTCAAATTGGGGAGGCGAGGCCCAAATAACCACCCAAATTGGCTGCGAAAAACGTTAAAGAGGATAGTGACTGTCAGATTTTGGAGGATTTTACTTTTTTCGATGACTCATCGTTTGAGGGTGAGAGGGAGATTATTGATATTGATATTGAGGAGGAGGAACGAGAAAAATTAGGGTTTTTGGAGAGGATGATTAAGTTAGAAAAAGATCAGGAGGATTCTGTGATGCATGATGTGGTGGAGGAGAAGAAACAGGGAAGTTCTTCTGTTCGTAGGCCCTATATGCTGAGGTCTTGCAGTGAGATCTGCAAGTTACTGAAAAAGGGGGGTGAGAATGAGGGTAAAGGGAAGGAAGTTGTTGTGGATAAAGGGAAGGATGTTGCTGTGGATAAAGGGAATGGGCTGGCTGTGGATGATGAAAAAGGGTTATGGTGTTTGCTTTGCCAGCAATCCAGCCAGTGATCAAAAGAGGTAGAGGGAAGAGGAAGCTTACTTTAGCTTCTTTTCCAGAAGAAGAAATGGAGTGGAGCGCCACTCCACTCCCTCCTGTGAAACATAGTGAGGCCAGGAAGAATAGAGTTGGGCCATGTACTGGAATAGATGAGGATGAATAGGATCCTGATTTGTTGCAATTCATGAAGGGACATGTCCCTGCATTCAGGAAGCAGTACATGTGATTGAGTCCCACATCTGCCTACAACATAATTTGGTTATTTCTTACTCCTTTAACTCTTTTGATCATTTTTGTTGTTGCTTGCAATCCTAATTTGTGTGGCTTAATTGTGATGAGTCTCTAAACTTTGTGCCTCACTGTGTTGATTTACCCATGTTAGTATATATGCTGAGGTTGTTGGCTAATGATGTTAAAGGTTGATTATTGACTGTCCCTAATTTCTGTGGCCCAATTGTGATGAGTCCCTCAATTGTGTGATGAGTCCCTCAATTGTGTGCTGAGGTTGATTGACCCATGTTAGTATGCTGAGGTTGTTGGCTAATGATGTTAAAGGTTGATTATTGACTGTCCCTAATTTATGTGGCCCTATTGTAATGAGTCCCTCAATTGTGTGCTGAGGTTGATTGACCCATGTTAGCTAGTATGCTAAGGTTGTTGGCTAATGATGTTAATGGTTGATTTTAGACTGTCCCTAATGCATGCACTATTTTAGAGTCCTTTATAGCCACCCAATCCATATGATGAAGGGACTCAAAACTCTGAAACAAGGTTTGATTTGCTCCAAAGTTCACTCTGTTGAGGTACCAAACCTTGTATTCCATGAGTTAAATTAAGATACCCCTGATGGATTATTAGAGGTCAAATGATGAGCTATGTTGAGATACCAAACCTTATATTCAATGATCTATGATGTGATTTTGGTTAGCCCCCTGCCTTGTTGGATGTTTAAAGTTGTAGCACTGAGTCCCTGTTCACCACTAAATCCAAATGATGATGGGACTCATTTACTCTGAAACAAGGTTTGAATTGCTCCAGAGTTAACTCTGTTGAGGTACCAAACCTTGTTTTTTAATGAGTAAAATCACTATATCCCTGATGGATTAATGTAGGATCAAATTTCAGCAAACTTTTTCATACAACATAAATTGAGAATAAAATTCACTGCATAAACTTGATTGCATCTACAAACCTAGGTTGATATGCATACCTGTAATCTATACAAAAGTTATTTTTCCTTACCTAAGTTTATATGCATACCAAGGAACAACACAAAAGCTGGTATGAATCTACCTATACCATATGAAAACACAAAAAGTTGTTGTCCATCCTATTTCAGTTTACAAAAAAAAGCTTGCATATCAATTGTAACAATAAGAATAAGGTTTGTGCAGCAGTCAACCTTGTATAATAGCAGTGAAAACAAAAAATTACTTCTTCCTTCTTCTTCTTCCATGCATTATAACCTTTCACAAACACCCACTAGTCTGCATCCACTTTAAAAGTCTCCATAGGATCATCTTCTTCAACCAACTTCATCTTCTCATTCAAGTAGTCCACTGCATCATCAATGATGTTCTGATCCACATGTATATTTTTTGGTAGCAGCCCCAACCTTTCTAATCTCATCTTCCCATGGTGAGGGTTCTTGTAGTTGTTCCCCCCTTTGACTCATAAAATTTCAACCATCACATATTGTAGTTGTAGCCATGTGAACTTTAACAACTCAGGTTCAAAAAATTCATATGATGATTGAACTTTTTCAATCAACTCATCAATGTTCTTAGGAAAAGTCCTATACTGCAATGCTTGTATGGCATTAAAAAAATTTAGGTCTAGAATGTTAAGATCAGGGGACTGGGGGGCTAACATACCAGTTGGATGTTGAAGCCATTCCTTGTGGTTGTTGCCATGAAAGTTAGATCAGTTGGACTAATGTATGGCCTTGCATTATCCTGTTGGATAAAAATGTCTTTTGGTAGATGATCAGGCCATTTTCTCATGATTGCTAGTATGACTTGGTTCACTATGACATCTCTGATGACCACTTGGGTGATTTTCTCTATTGGTTTGGTCTCAATAGTGCCTTTGACTCTGTTTTTGCTTGTTTTTTTTTGCTGCAACCCTTTCCACAAAAGGATAGATACCAAATTTCCCATCATAGATTATCTGCCCTTCTGTGTCATACAATGGCCTTGAAGTGACAGCCATAAACATAGCCTTGATCTTGAACCTCTTTGACATAGTGCATTTGTATGGATCCTCTTCCATAGGCAGTTTGTAGAATCTTCTCATGTCTGGGTTTAAATAAAACCATTTTTTATCAATGTGAATCACATTCTCCATGGGTTCAAACACTGCTGGTTCAGTTGCAGTGGCTGGTATGATGTGGGAAAGAACCCACTTCATCCTTGCTAGCTTATGTGCCTCTCTGAGGGCTGGATGGTTACTTGCAGTGTGAGATCTAAGCTTCCCCTTCTTCAGTAGCCTGTATATAGTGCTTGGAGGAATCTTAAGATATACTGCAAAAGACCTCACAGTTGACCTGTAGCTTAGGGGACATGACTGAAGCCATTCCTCAGCATAATTTTTGCCTTTCTTCAAGAATTGTCTTTTCTCTTTGAGCTGACATCCAGTGGAACATTTTCATCCTTGCTTTTTTGTGCAAGTTTCCAAATTCTGTGAAGAGTGGTTCTATGGATACCAAACTCTGTTGCAAGTTTTCTTTGTGTGCCCCAAGGTAACTTATCACTATTTTGTAGTTGAAGCAGCTTATCCACTAAGTGCCTTCTCTTTCTTGGAGTAAATTTTCTTTTTGTTGTTGCCCCACTAACTATTACCTCTGTTTGTTCAGTTGCATGTTGTTGCATATCTGCTGCCACATCATCTGAATCAGAGGCCTCATCAAGCAAAGCATCCCATCCCTCCTCTAACAACTGATCAACACTGAAGAACCCATCTTCTTGCTGATTCTGCATTTTACCCCTAGCAGATCCGGAAATGAAGAAGATGGTTTTTTTTTTTTGCTTATTTGGGGACGGTAATTAAGGAACTAAGTGTTGTGTGTGCTGTGTAATTATGGAGATTAATTTGTTGGTCTACAAACTCATCTTAAGTGTTGGTGATTTTTTTGGTTGGTGAACATTAATGGCTGCTCATTTGGGTTGGTATTTATATAATGGTCTT